>JAZKJV010010432.1:450000-586415 GCA_037367405.1 Ottelia alismoides | reverse complement strand
TATCGACCGGTGTCCACATCATGACATCTCCAAGCCCAATCTCGTGCAAAGTTTCTTTTGTGGGCTGACACCGGAGCTGCAGGGGCTAGTGAACGCATCTTGCGGTGGGTCTTATTTCTCCAAGGGAGAAGACGACGTATGGGCCATCTACGAAGGCATGGAAGAAAACTCTACTGTGATGGCCCAAGCCCGAGTCTACACTCAGCAGAAGCCCCTGCAAGGAGCGGGATCATTTCAGAGGACCGCCCGCATCGATGCCGGTCCCAACACAGTGTCAGCTGCCGCAGCCCAAGCTGAATCAGCCGCAGCCGACATGGGCATCATCAGTGAGAAGCTGGACCACCTCGAGATCCTCGAGAAGAAACAGATACAAGGCATGGCCCAGATGGACCAGATTGCCAAGACCATGAGTGATCTGAAGACGCAGATCTTGTGCATTCAGGAGGCACAAACTCAGTCACAACAGCCTCCCAGATCACGTGCTGATCCGAGTAGCAGCAATTCCAACCAGGCATCTACCTTATACCGCCAGGTGAATCACATTCAGGCAGAGCCGGTTCCCTTGCTGCAGTACTATCCATCTCAGCCGCCATCTACGGATACGCAGATGGTGGTCTATCAGCCGGAGCAGCCACTGGCCATTCTTCCTCCACCCTCCATTGAGCAGGAACCATTGATGGAAGTCAATGGGATTTGGTACGACCGATACCCTCAGCCCGGGATTCGTCGTGATCATCCCGGATTCCGTTGGGGCAACGGTGGCTCCTCCTCCCAGCAGCAGAACCCTGCTCAAGGACATCAGAACAGCCAGCAACAGCAACACCAGCAGCCCCAGTATGCCCAGCAGCAGCAATATCAGAGTGGCCCTCGTCCCGCCTATCAGGGACAGCAGTGGAGGCAGCGACAGCAACCTCAGCAGTCTTATTCCCATCACTCCCAGTATCAACCACAGCAGCAACAACAACCCCATTTCCAGCAGAGACAACCATCCGGTTCTCAGGGTCCCGCTTTTGAGAACCCAGCTCTCGATGATTTTGCCCGCTTGCTCTCCGAACAGTGAGCATCCTTCAGGCAAGAAATGGATGAATTCCGGTAGGAGATGAGAGAGATTATAAAAGGGAAAGCCGCCATACCCGCTCAGATTGAACCTAACCCGAACAATCTGAAAAGAAAGTATGAGCAGGTAGAGTTTTCAGAGGATACCTCTCCTAGTGATTATTTGAGTGACATGTCTTACTTCTATCATGATGCTGATTTTGTTACTACTAGGAGCGGTAGGATGCCAGCCGGCGGCGCCTCTTCTGAGCGACAACCAGATGCAGGATCAGGAGCGCCAGAGGAGCAGAGGAGCGGTGCTGATACCGCTCATGATGATGTTGACGGTGGTGCTGATGCCACCCATGATGGAGTCCAGGACGACGGTGATGATGCCGTCGTGATACCAGTTGCAGACGGTGGTGCTGATACCACCATTTTGGATGATGACCCAGATTGCGGTGCTGATGTCACGAAGACCGGTGCTAGTGGTGGTGCTGAGGCCACCACATCTACTTTTGTTGAACCACCATCTGTGATGTTGCCACATTTTGTACCTATGGACTGTGGGAACACAAAGAAAAACAAAAATATGAATAAAGGAAAGGTTTCTGTTCAAATTACGGATCCACATGTGGTGAATGATGATTATTGTATGGATTCTCCTTCTTCACAGGCACAGGGACCTATTCCCAGTCTTCCATCTGTGGAGGCCCCTACCATCCCCTTCCCCGAGGCACTCCGCCGGGCGAAGGGGAATAAAAAAGAAAATCCAAAAAAGGACCAGCAGGTAGAGTTCAGCAATCAGATGATAGACAGATTCCACATTCAGCTGACTCTACAAGAGGCACTTGAGCACATCCCCCTCTTCAAGAAGAACCTGAAAGAGAAAACCACTATCCGCAGGAAGAGGAGGAATCACAGAGATCAGATCCATGTGCTCACTCATTCCACTTGCTGCACCATACAGAACAAGTTGCCAGCCAAGCGACCAGACGCAGGAGCTCCCTATGTCAGATGCGAGATTCAGGAGCAACAGTTTGATCGTACTCTATTAGACAACGGCTCTTCAATTAACCTTCTTCCGGCAGCCCTACTCGACCGATTCGAGTTTGGTCCTCTTCTTAGGAGCAGGACAGTCCTTCAGTTTGCTGATAGGTTGACTAAGAGGCCGAAGGAGTTATTGAAAGACGTGGTCGTTACCATTCAGGGCCTGAAATTCCCCGTGGACTTCGTTGTGTTGGACATGGAGATCCCTGAGTCGGTAACTGATGCCCCCATCATTCTCGGACGTCCATTTTTTGCCACAGCCAAGGCGGTGACCGACCATGATAGCGGGAAGGTATGTTTTTGCATCGAGGGCGAAACCATACAAATAGGGACGATCGAGGAGACCAGAGCTAGAGAGTTAGAGTGCTCCGAGCAGTCCAGTGAAGCAGCGCAGATGACAGAGGAAGAGCTAGACATCCACCAAGTTTGTGATTTTGTAATGACTGATGATGAATCCAATTGGATAGATCCTGTAGCACCGACTCTCGCCTTGCCTACAGATTCACCATATCTCACACTCATGGCAGTCGAGAGCCGGGAAAGCACATCCCTGGAGGAGGATACATCTGAGGCTGACAGTGTTGTGATGAGTGGTGCAGATGATTTTCATTCATGCTCGTCTTCTTCTGATCCCTCGGATTCAGACATTGACTGGGACGATTTTGATGATTACTTGCCTTGTCTGATTCCTTCTGAGCTGACAGACATGACAGAGTGCGAGCCCGTACAGTTTATTGATGATTCAGCAGGCCGCCCTTCGTTAGAGATCCATGCAGAGCAAGAGTTCTCCCATGCAGACTTGGTAGCATTTACACAGACATATCAGAAGCCAGATCTGCCACCTCCCAGCTGTCCAGAACGGAAACCTTTGCCGCAGTCATTGAAGTACAGATTCCTTACGGGTGAGCCAGAAATGCACCCAGTCATTATCTCAGCAGATTTGACTGGAGAGCAAGAATCTCGTCTGATGGAGGTTCTTGAAAGAAACCGCAAGGCAATAGGATGGAATATAGCTGATCTCAATGGGATGAGCCCGAATCTTTGCTCCCACCACATTTATCTTGAGGATAACGCTAGGCCGTCGCGTGAGTTCCAACGACGGCTGAACCCGAATCTTCGAGACGTTGTAATGAAGGAAATTTCCAAGTGGTAGAGCGCCGATTTCATCTATCTCATCTCCGACTCCAAATGGATTAGTCCACTCCATGTGGTACCCAAGAAGACGGGTATCACTACAGTTGTCAACGAGTCTGGAGAGGAGATCGCGACCAGAGTACCGACTTCTTGGAGTGTCTGTGTGGACTACAGACGATTAAATGAGGCCACCAAGAAGGATCACTTCCCGCTACCCTTCATTGATCAGATTATCTAGCGGTTAGCTGGGAAGAGTCATTATTGTTTCCTTGATGGGTACTCTAGGTACAATCAGGTGGCCATTGCGCCCGAAGACCAGGAAAAGACGACATTCACCTGTCCGTTTGGGACTTATGCTTTCAGACGGATGCCCTTTGGTCTATGTAACGCTCCGGTGACATTCCAAAGGTGCATGTTGTCCATATTTTCGGACATGGTGGGTAATTGTTTAGAGGTCTTCATGGATGACTTCTCGGTCTATGGCGACGGGTTTGATGCTTGTCTTGACTGCCTAGACCGTGTGCTTCAGCGCTGCATTCAGGTCAACCTTGTTTTATTCTAGGAGAAGAGTCACTTTATGGTGACTCAAGGGACGGTCCTTGGTCATATCGTCTCCAACAGGGGCATGGAGGTCGATCCGGCCAAGGTGGATATCATCAGAAAGCTCAATCCACCGTCCAACTTGCGTCAGTTACGGTCTTTTGTGGGGCATGTCGGTTTCTACCGACGGTTCATTCAGGACTTCAGTCGAATTGCCCGACCGCTCACTGACTTGCTGACAAAAGACACCGAGTTTATTGTCAATGATAAGTGTCTTGAATCTTTTGAAACTCTCAAAAATATGGTTGTTTCAGCTCCTGTCCTTCAGCCACCCGATTGGTCTCTCCCATTCGAGATCATGACGGATGCTTCAGATTTTGCCGTTGGGGCTGTGCTTGAACAGAGGAGGGATGGTTTACCTTTTGCCATTCACTACGCCAGCCAGACCTTGGATGCCGCTCAGCGGATTACACTGTGACTGAGAAAGAGATGCTGGTCGTAGTCGTCTTCGCTCTTGATAAGTATCGATCTTACATTCTCGGATCTAGAGTAACCATCTACACTGATCACACCGCCATCCGGTACCTAATGTCTAAGAAGGATGCCAAAGCACGTCTCACCAGATGGATCCTTCTACTCCAGGAATTTGATATCGATATTAAGGATAAGCCTGGAGTCAAGAATGTGGTGGCAGATCATCTCTCCAGATTGGAGAATCTTGAGGAATCTGAGCCCAGCGCACCTATCACAGAGACGTTTCCAGATGAGGCGATCTTGGCTGTCACCTCGCTCCCGTGGTATGCCGACATTGTGAACTATCTTGCTGCCAAGACGGTTCCACAAGGTTGGCCCAGGCAGAAACTCGAGACCTTCCTGACGAAGGCCAAGTTTTACCATTGGGATGATCCCATCCTTTATCATGAAGGCGGGGACAGTATCTGGAGGAGGTGCATTCCTCAAGAAGAGCATCATAACGTCCTCACATACTACCACAAGCTTGAGGCAGGAGGACATCATTCTGGAAAAAGAACAGCACAGAAGGTGCTTCAATCCGGCCTATGGTGGCCTACTCTCTTCAAGGATTCTGATGAGTTCGTGAAGAGATGTATTGACTGTCAGAAAATGGGAACCTGCGGACAGAGAGACATGATGCCCATGCAACCCATTCACTTTTATGAGGTTTTTGATGCATGGGGGATTAATTTCATGGGCCCATTTCCTAAGAGTCAGGGATTCGAGCATATTTTGCTCGCTGTGGATTATGTCAGCCGATGGGTTGAGGCCATCCCCGCCCGAGCCGCAGATGCTAAAACCGTTTGCAAACTTTTGAGGAAAAATATCATTTCACGGTTCGGGGTACCTAGAGTCTTGATTTCAGACGGGGGGTCTCACTTCATCAATGACAAAGTCAGGGCCCTTGCAGACGAGTTCGGCATTGACCATCGGATTGCCGCTCCTTATCACCCTCAGACTAATGGTCTTGCCGAAGTATCGAATCAGGAGATAAAGACTATCTTGCAGAAAGTTGTCCGCCCAGACCGAAAGGATTGGTCACAGCTTTTGGACTCGGTCTTGTGGGCCTATCGGACTTCTTTCAAGAATCCATTGGGGACATCTCCCTTTCGTCTCGTCTATGGCAAGCCGTGCCATCTGCCAGTGGAGATCAAGCACAAATCTTTTTGGGCAGTCACTGAGTTGCTGTTAGATCCCGAGAGTATAGGAGAACAGAGAAGAGCAGAATTGGCAACCCTGGAAGAACTGAGAGACACAGCCTTTTCCAACAGCCTACAGTACAAGGAGAAAGTGAAGACATGACACGATTCGCATATCAGCCATAAACAGTTTGAGCCAGATCAGAGAGTATGGTTGTTTGACTCCAGGCTGAAATTATTCCCAGGGAAGTTGCAGAGCAAGTGGAAAGGTCCGTATGTGGTCAGGAAGGTACATGACAATGGCAGCATCGACATATCCGAACCGTCATCTTCCTCTACCTTCCGCGTCAATGGTCAACGCCTGAAACTATATCTTGATCATGATCCACCGACCATTGACGTTGCCCCCATTCTTCTGATATGAGATGTATTCTTTGACTCACATCATCTGCATCTCATACACGGTGATCAATTCCATCTTTCGCTGTACAGATCCATCTGTTCATATCACGATTTCATCTGTTGATGCATTTTCTTCTTTTCTTCTTTTCCATTTCTATCTTCTTTATCTATCAAAAAGGTGCCGCCCTTGTAGACAGTTTTCCATACTTAGGACGTACTTTGTCCTAAGTATAGGAGGGCGTGCACCCCGAGTTCTGTCATTTTCATTTCGATCCTCTCCATTGTCTCCTCTTCTTGTCTATACTTAGGGATATTTTACCCTAAGTATAGGGGGAGACAATCTGAGTACGATCTGTTCATTCCCGCCCTTGACCCTCCCTGCGTTGTGTACAGTCTGCTATACTTAGGATTATTTGATCCTAAGTATAGGGGGGATGGTCCACTTCTCATTCATTGATTCCTTCGTTATTTATTTATTCTTTAGACTTGTCTATACTTAGTACGAGTTATGTCTTCTCTTTTCTCTCCGATCTATGAGGACATAGCTCAAGCTAAGTATAGGGGGGTCGTATATACTACGTATATACTTTAGCCATAACTCGTACTTTCATATTTTCTTAATAATATGGCTAAAAATTCTTTAAAATTCATTAAAAATTCTTAATAAAAAGATGTGGTTATTCCTCAAATCCTTTTTGTATTTACTGATTAATAAATCAGGTGAAAATGTTTTTTGCAAAATGTTTGAAAAATAGTTTGAAAACCTTTGTGAACATCTATTGAAAACTATTTTGAAAATGTTTTGTTACATGTTTTCAACCTGTGTAAAATGTGTGGATTGCAAAATTTCTTTTCTTTGTGTGAAATAAAATGTTTGAAAAATGATTTGCAAATGGTTTGAAAAATGGTTGCAAAAATATTGTGAAAAATCTATATATACTGTTTGAAAAACCTTTGCAAAATAATTTTTAAATGTGTGTACATGTTTGCAAAAATGTTTGTAAAAATTATTTTGGACTATAGTTTTCAAAAATTGTGTGAAAAGCTTGTGTCAAATAAGTTTGAGGAATATATACATCACACCAAAACCCATTATATATTTATACTTATAAAATTGACCACTTACCCTGTATATATAAGAAGCACTCCCGTGTACATATTTTTAACCTATTTTTCAGCCAAAATCTTTTTGTTTTCAAAAAGCCCAAAAACATTTTCAAAATTAAAAATCCAAAAACATTTGAAAAATCTTTTTGAAAAAAAATGCATCTGCATATGCATTCATCATATTTTCAAAAATCCATAGAAAGTTCAAAATCTTTGAAAATTGCATCACAAAAATATTTTCTGCATTCTGCATATCATTTGCATAGCATTCGCATTTTTCGGATTGAGTTTGGTAGATGAACGAGTCTAAGTAAAATCTGAAGATTGGAGCTTGATTGGACCTTAAAATCTACCTAATAACAGGAACCTTATAGGAACTGGGTTTGAGGTACTTCAGGTCTAGTTGACTTAATTCTTTGAGGATCACGAGACTTGGTTCAATGGATTCTTGACTGCCTAAGTAGAGTATTTCGGAGCACACGCATGACTCTTGTTGATAATGACCTAACTTGGACACCTGCACCTTTCACATAGCTCTCCACGGATGAGGTGGTGAGGAGGCAGTTTCCTTTGGCTTGGGGTAGCATATGAGGGTAGTACTTCTAGGCGGAACCTCTCTTTTACTTCTAGTGAAGGAAGTGCACCTCAACTTGGTCTAGTGGTGATGAAGGCTAAAGACAGAAGCCGTGGGTTGCAATAAAGCTTTAAAAGAGGGATAGTCTACTGGCTCAAGAGGAAAATTTCTTGTATATATGCTGCACCATGTAGATATGTTGTACAGATGCATTTGAAAAAAAACTCCAAAAAAGTGGTGGGTCGGATTGAAAATTTAATAACCCCACCGGAGTGTATATAGTCCAATAAAGCAAAAGCTTATGGTATCCATGTTACATCTCATGAAGCTTGCAGCGGGAGACTTAGCTACACTGGTTAAGCTCCCAAAATTCTATACCTCTTATTCCCCCCTCTTCTTGAGCCGGTTGCACTTGAACTTAGAAGGGAATACCCCGCTTCTCGAGGAAAGAGTTGCTAGACCGAGGCATTAGAGTTACCAGGTTGGGGAAGGTTGTTTCTTTGTTACTTCTGAGGTGGGGAGCAACATATCACTTACACTGTACGAATCAGATTCATAGTCGTAAGAGTTTGCGTATGAGTTGAAGTATTTCTGACCTGGTTATTGAGGAGACTTGGACAGAGATTTGGGATTCTCAAGGACTGTTGGATTTCAAATTTGTTTCTCATTAAGGTTCCGACCGCACTAAAATTCCTAAGGTCCGACTTAAGCTCCAAACTTTGGTTTTGTGAAGACAAGTTTGATGATTGAACTAAATCCAAGTTCTTCTTTTTCTTTTTGCACTTATTGCATAAGTGTTTGCTAGGGACTAGCAAAGGTAAAGTATAGGGGGATGATGAATCCACATTTCGTCATCTTTATTCTATCATTTTGGCTTCAAAAACCCTAGCAAATGCCTGTAAATATCATTAATATCATCATCTTAGCATTCATGCATGTGCATCATATTAGTGTATAAAATACTATAATTAAGGCCAAAATTATAGAATAAACAAAGAAAAGAAAAAGAATAAAATATTGCAAATATTTTATGACCCGAAACCTCGAGACCTAGGCATCTTGATGAATAGGTCGACAAGGAATGAAGTAGGGGGAGATAAGGGCCAAATACCTATATGTATTCTATTCATTCTTTATTCATTTTGGGACCTATTTTTGGTTCCACTTTTTATACATCAAATAAAGAAACTTTGTATATGAAAATTGTAGATAATTTTATAAAGAAAAATACAAAATTGATTTCAAAGAAAAATAATGTACATATAAAAAGTTATGGTCTGAATAAGAATCCAAAGTCCCAACTTCCCAGACCCGTATCTCACAACTGACAACTCCAAATGCAGTCCTTTAATTGTATATAGAATAAAATAATCTATCCAATGGTGGTGGTTTCGCAGTTGGCGGAGCTACGGTTTGAAAGTTGAGTTTTGGACCCCTATTGTATACCTGTACTGAATAAAATATTCAATTTATTCTTTATTCATTATTTATTCATTTCTATATTTTTATAATTTTGCAAATATTACTTATAATAATTGTGAATATTAAAATCAGAATAAAAATGTAAATAAAACTCAAAATAAAATACAAACATATTCGATACATAGGTATTATACCTGTATGTATACTTATACTTTCTATACTTATAATTTATTAAAGATACAAAACATACCAGAAAAATAAATTAAAAATATATTTGTGTATATAAAAGTATTTTATAATTTTTAAAAATAATAAATAAAAATAATGAAAGTAAAATACACAAATAAAAATTAAATACTTAAATACATAGGTATTATACCTATATAGGACTATAAAGTAAACTTATAAAAATACACCTTATAAAAATAATTAAAGTTCAGGATAAAATACTACATAAAATAACTAATATTTTTTATTTTATAACCATAATTTAATTCGGCCATTTAATATTTTAATTGAATTAATAAAAGAATTCTCCAGGGTTTTTCCTGGTTGGTCCACGTGGACCAACCAGGTGCAAACCCTAGTTGACCCCGGTCAACTAGGTGACCTATAGCTCCTGTAGACTCTGACCACCTCGTTTTCTCCCCGCATTTGCGGATTTTTCGAGGCATAAACTTTCATCCTTTCACGATATCTTCTTCTGCAAATCTCTCCACCTACCATCCATCTTGCTCGCCATGTGATTGCATCGGGCTAAGAATCACTGTGGCGCAAGATTTCTCTTGGTCTTTGGACCCCTGCAACTTAGGGTCAAACCAAATAAAAGGAACCCCCAACCTTGCGATTGAATTTTGAACCCTCTTGGACCATCCATCCTCCTCGCTTTCGTGCTTTTCGGGTAGCCGAAGGTGACAGCTCCACCGCCCTGCCGTCAGGCGAGTCGAGGAAGGCTCGAGGCGTCTCCACCACCTCCGCCAACCGTCGGCGTCGAGGTACCCTATCCCCTCTGGCTCCGGCCATCGAGGGCCGTTTCCCTCTCATCTCTTTCACGCGTTTTGTTCCTGGTAGTCGTAGGATCATTTCGCCCCTCTTCCCTCGCTCAATCATCCACCTAATCACGTCATCGAATAGCTCGCCGGAGCGCAACTCCGGCGAGCTCCCCTTTCGCCCTTTAGTCCACTTCGATTAGGTCCACCTAAGGTCCAGGAAATTTGCCCTGGACCTCTTAACTATTTTTGCAGAGTCAAAGGTTGTGGACTCGCGCCTGGGCGCATTTTTGTTGCTCGTCGGAGCTCAGCCGAGCTCCCCAGCTCCGCCGATCACCTGTGAGCGCCACGGTCGTCGCCGTGCCCTTTTGATGCCCCCAAGAGAAAGAGAAGGCCCCCAGGAAGCTCCTCGTCCATTTTGAAGCCCAGACATCGCCGGAGGACGAAGATCTAGAGCGGCGAAGTTCTCCCTTGCCGGCGACCGACGTCGTTCTTCGTCATCAACTTCCAACCATTGGATCGAGGAGCATCCCCAGATCGCACAGTTGCCGTTGGATCGCGCCACGTCTCCACCGTCCGATCGTCTCCAGATGATCTAATCTCCGCCGTCCAAGCGAAGCGTCATCGGCCGTCCTCAACGCGCCACGTGTCTAAGTGGCTCCTTCGTCGCCGTCGGATCACGTGTCGAGGGTATTTTGCATATCTACCCTCGCGCATTTTGTATTTACTATTTAGTATTTAAACTTTCAGCTGTAGTTTAAAAACTTTGGGTTAATTGCATGTAAGCCCCGACACTTAGTTTTATTTACATTCAGGTCCTCCGCCACGTCACCTCACGTGACCTGTACACGTGAGGTGGTGGGCTTTTTGCAAGGACCCCATGGGGTTTAGTTATTTCAGTTTAGTCCCAAGATTTTGTAATATAGTGTAAAACTTTGGGATATTTTGCATCGACCCCCCTGGTAGTTTGGAATATTGCATTTTGGTCCCTGCCAGGTGCGTGCCAGTCACGCGCCCTGGGGGGTAATTTACATCGACACCCAGGCGGGTTTTGTAATTGAATTTTGGAGCTATAAATCGAATATTCAGTTCAAATATTTGTGGAAATTTGCATGTCTGCCCCTGGATGTTTGAGAAATTGCATAAATACCCTTGCCAGACCTGTTTATTGATTGGATGCTTGTTGTAATTATTTGAATTATCATTTTAAGCCCAAAAATTCCACAAAATAGGGTTAAGCTCCTGGACACATGTACTTTGACGCTATCACTTTAGTTTTTGATTTTATTTTATTTTCACATTTATTAAAAATCAAAAACATGCCTTTTATTTACTGTCTAGTTTAGAAAATACCAAAAAAGTAAAATACTTCTAAAAATTCCAAAAAAATTACCTAGTGTCTATTTTATCCTATTTTAGTGTCAGTCCAAAAACCACTAAAAATCTCAAAAGAAAAACCTTAAAAATTCGAAAAGACTCAAAAACTTCAAAAAAATCTAAAAAATCAAGGAAAACTCCAAAAAATACAAACTCAGTTCCTGTTTGTTCGTTATTTTATTCTCTTTATTTGAAAATAGTGTGAAAAATTTTGATTGCTGTTTGCTAATTTTAATTCCCATTTTACTTACAGCGAGCACATTTTCCACTGTTTTCCCTCATTTCAGTATTTAAAAATACCAAAAACATTTGAAAAATCCCCAAAAATCACAAAAACAGTAAAAAATCCTAAAAATACGAAAACACTTTATTTCTGAATTTTTGGATATTTTTGCACATTTTTATAAATATTTCATCTTGTCTTTTATTACATTGCTTTTAAATTCCAATATTGAAAAAAAAGTATAAAATATAAAATATAAAAATCAGAAAATTAAAAAATCAAAATACAAAATTAAAAATTAAATAAAAAAATTAAAAATTAAAAACCCACAAAAACATCTTTGCTTGCATGCTTAGTGTAGACATCACACACATTCACTCACGCACATTTGTTTGAATTACCCTGTTTGCTCCCTGTGTTCGAACTCTCTGCATACTTGTCACTATACACCATTTGTGCAGAGTTAAAAATAAATTTTAACTCCACATTATTTCTAATTTATTGATCTTTAGTGTGGGTTAATTGTTGACTTTAATCGAGATTTATGTGGTTGACACTTCGACTGAGTTCACGCTTTGTGTTGAACTTAAGACCACCTAATTTCGGTTAAATCAGCAGCCGTGTGTCGACCCTCGTAGACGTTCCCCACACTCACTATTATTCCTCTACGAACGATTCTGACAGCGACACATATGTATACTACCCACCCCCTCGCTCCCGCAAGAAGGCCCGTCACAAACCTTCTTGATCCTTGTATAGATTCACTCCTCTTGAACATACTCCCTTCTTTGTATATTCTCCATATCACATCGGTTATTACACTTACTCTTGTCCTATACTTAGGCTTACCGAGAGCCTAAGTATAGGGGGAGCCGATGCCCGCCATGTGTATATACCCATCCATTTCTCCTCTTGACCTCGTCCGCCCCATTTTTTGCTCTTTTTCTACACTTAGGCTGATTAGAGCCTAAGTATAGGGGGGGGGGGCGGATCGACTTCTATACTATTTATTATTTTAGCCATCCTACGCTTAGCACGAGCTATGTCTTTTTCTCGCTTCTTGTGCTCTGAGGACATAGCACATGCTAAGTATAGGGGGCGTGTATATATTACATATATACTTTACCCATAGCTCGTACTTTCACGTATTTTTGTATATATTATACAATAATTATGGGGTGGGTAAAAAAATCTCTTAAAAAAACTTTTCAAAAAAATTTTTTTCCTAAAAAAACTCTTTTTCCTTATTTGCTAAAAAAACTTTTCAAAAAAATCCTCTTTAAAAAACTTTTTCACAAAAAATCCTTTCTTATTTACCTATCTTTTCAAAAAAAACTCTTGAAAAAAAAGAGCAAAACTTTTCTAACAAAAAAAACTCTTCTTTGCCTTTGTTTGTCAAAAAAACAAAAAAAACTAACTAATAAGTTGGTTTAATCCCTGACACAATTCACTTTCACACAAGACTAGTGATGTTCAAGAACACTTGGTTTATGAGGTCTTGAGATTTTGAGTTAACCAGCCTTGGTCATTAGGGTCCTTGACTTAATTATTCACATTTCCCTAGTTTGAAAGATTTGTGTGCTATATTGCATGCTTAGTCTCTACCTTAAGAATATGATCAGCACCTCACATACGACTGCAGTTATGATGAGATGAGTTGAAATTTCACTTGAAGAATCGGGATGAGGGATTTGAGTTTGGACTTGATTTGATGATGCTCGAGGATGGGACAAAATCAAGGAAGGCTTCATGAAACCTGAGTGTCAGCATCTTTAGCCAGTATGAACATGGTTCTTGTACTATCTCTTGATATTTACCTATGTGCCAGGGTGTGATAAAATAAAAAAATATGTTGATCAGTGTGCGCCAACTCTTGGTAAAAGCAGTGGAGCTAGCCAAAATACTACAAAGAAATTAAATGTCAAAGAAAAGCTCTCATTCCACAAAGTCAATTATCAAAAGAGCTTCCACCAAAGGCGAGCGCTCTCAACCATTTCAAAGTGTCCATTTGGACCACTGCTATTAGGATCAGGAGTCGGGCTTGCACCAAAAAAGGGCTCTGCATCGTAAATGCTTCAAGTCTGGGTGTAGAAGGTACGATAGGTACTCAAAAAAGGCACACCCCGGTATACTCTCAGGAAAACAAGTGCAGACAGCTCCAACTTCTCTTGACGGACACACTGATCAACACCAAAAATATGCGTTGCGTAATAAGGCACTCGAGAGGATCCTTGTTCCAATGAGAGGGAGAGAAGAAATGACACAATCCTATGCCCTCCATCAACTGGCCTTCCATCTACACTTTTAAGTCTGACAACTAAAGAGACGGTGGATTGGATGCAAGAAATGGTTTATTACCTAGTGTTGAGGATCGGGTCCTTAGGAGAGTCTCTCGGACTAGAACCTTGGGTGACGTTGTGACTCTACTCTTGTAACTGCAGTCAACACTTAAAGTCATATCCCTATTATATATGTATACAAAGAGAGTCTGATGATTATGGAAATTGGATACCTTTTGACTAGAGCTTGGTTCAGTTTAGAATTTTAAGATTTCTAAAACTGAGAGTTCTTGAACAGATCAAGTCTTGTTTTCACATGCATGGTCAGGGTTTAACCCAACTTATTCATTCTTTATTTGCTCGAGGACTAGCAAAGTTTAAGTATAGGGAGGTGATGAATCCACGATTCATCATCTCAATATATTGATCTTAGCAAAATCCCCGAGTAAAATCCCAGAAAAATGTCCATAAAATCAATAAATTAACAAAATGATTTTTGTAAATAAAACTCACTAATTATTGTATATTAGATTGTACAAAATAAATTAACAATAAAAAACCGCAAAATCAAAGGAGTTTCTCACCTGTAAATAGCCCAAAACTTCATGTATTTTTAATAATTTTATTTCAACTCCTTTTTGGCTAATTCCATCTCTAACTTGTTCATAACCATGTATATAAAAATATAAAAATACAAAACAAATTATATCTCAAATAAGTGCTCTTAGATTCCAATAGGAAAAAACCGTAAAGACCAACTTCCAAGCTAAATTCCCGCTCCGTATGAATTCCAAATTCATCAACCCACTTTTAAACTTCAAGTTAGAAAATTATCTATCCAACGGAATTGGTTTCATTAAAATCGGAGCTCATTTGCGAAAGTTGGGTTTTGGGACCTAGATGTACATTGTATATTATGTATATGTTCATTCTTTCTTCATTTTTTATTTTTCCTTTCTTAATTATTAAAATACAAAAAAATAATGGTGGTGTTGTATTTTGATTGTAGTATTTTATTGTATTTTCTTATTGTAATAGCTTCTTTTAAAAAGATAAAAAAATTATAAAATAGAAAAGCAAACAAAAAATTGTACATGTTGTATATCTTCTTTTGTAAATTCTCCACTATTTCTCTTATCTTTTTATTTTATTGTATTATAGTAACCTACTTTATTTATTTATTATTTTCCCATTCTCTACAATAACTTTCATTCTACCACCAACCTCCATTCCACTCCATATTCTTTATCCAACCTCCCATTCAACTCCACCAATAATATAACCTCCCATTCAACTCCACCAATAATCTAACTTCTCATTCAACACCACCACCATTCTAACTTCCATTTCTCTTCTCTTTATATTCATTTGTACATCCTCATTTTTTTCCATCCGCTATTTTTATAGAAAAGGAGAGAGCTTGGAACGTGGTGTCGGTGACAACGGCTTTTCATCTTCCTCAAGCGACGACCTCCTTCAGGCGAGATCCGCGACGACCAACATCGCCGCGTCACGAGTTCTCCATCGAGCTCGCATAGCCTCTTCGATTTTATTTCGCCAATCGGATCGAGGCGACGACAGGAGTTCAGCGTAGCTGCTCCGCCAATCCGACGAGGATCCAGGTAAGTATTTCTCATCATTTTCATGCTATTTTATTTTATCTAATATTTTGTCTTTTTTTTGTGTTAATCACCATCATTTTCATTCCACATCATCTTCACCACCATATTTGCATTTGATCATATTACCCATTGCATTCTATTTTCTGTTTAAAGAAAATTAAAAAAATTAAAAAATAAAAATTGAAACAAAAAAAAATCTTTCATTACAGCAGAAAAAGAAAAAAATAAAAAAACTACACGCAACAGTGGTGGGGGGAAGTTCCCACCGCCGCCGCCCACCCATTCTCCTCCGCCACGCGCGGCCTCGCCGCCGGCCAGCAGCCCCCGACGGGGCACCGCCCCAGCAGTCGCGCAGGCCGCGCGGTCGTCGCCCTCCTACCTCCACCACGCGCCCGCCGCCGTTGCCTCCTCCACCCACCGCCAACCACCATCGCGGCCGCGCGCAAACCTCTGCGCGCTTGTCGACCTCCACGCCTCCGCCGACGTTCTTCCCCCACGCCACCGTCACCACCACAGTTGGGTTCACTATCGTGCCCTACATGTGAAGAAGAAGGAGGTCTACTTTTCCTTCTAATTTTTTTAATGTAAATATTGCATTGTATATATTTTAAGTTTCCGTAATTACAATTCAATCCCTGTGCATAAGTTTAAGTTGTCTTTTCAATTTCTGATTTGCACTGATAATCCTATGTTCATGCATTAATTTGGACATCATTTTTGCATCTTTTTATTCAATAAAAAATGTCATTATGTTGAGCAACTAATTTTGTACCTTCTGAATATTTATTTATATTTTTGGAAGATATTGTGAATTAACTAAAATTTGTTGATTAAAAATATTCATATTTTACCCAGATTGAGCTCTTAAATTGATATCTAACTTACCGTTGCTCGAACAATTCTACAAAAATTTGGAATGATGCCTCGAAATATGCTTTAATTACTGTTTAAATTTCATCCAAAGTGGAGTTATCTTGTGCCTGAAATAAATTATAGAGTGAAATTCATATTTGATTTTTAATTAAATTCACATAAATCCTTTTTACAAAATTTCAACTCTCCTGGATTGCTTATCTAAATATCTTTCTGAGATAATTCGCACCCTGATCAATTTGGTAATGTGGATTTATTAGAAATTATTTACTCACTGTCATTCTTATTTTACTAAAAAATCCATAAAAAATTCATAACTTGTCAAACAATTCAAAAAAATTACTGTAGTCTCCTTGCATCATGTTTTAATTCCAGTAAAATTTTCATGATTTTTTCTTACTTTTTATGTGAGAAATTGAGAAAAAACCCATAAAAGTGCGTATTTTTCCTTGTTGCATTTTAACCCCTAAAATTCCAAAAAAATGTGTTTTGGTTTCATCTCTGGATTAGTATTCTAGGAAAAATATAATTTGGCTGAATTGAACTGATTTGGCATTAAACTTAATTTGGCTAAGTTGTTTGCTTTCTTAGTATATTAGTTCAATTGCATTGTGCATTTTGGCATCCTATTTGCATTAAAAAAAATATAAAAAAACCGCATTGGAAATCTAAAACTTAATTTTCAAACTATCCAAAGTTGTTCCTTTGCCTCCCTGTGTTCGACCACGAACTTGCCCGGGATATAAATTAAGCCAAGACGCTCTTCACGGAGATTCTTTTCTCGGTTCTGAATGAATCGCTAAGTACACGTACTACAAACGAACCCAAATTAATTACTGTATCAAGCGACTCGTCAGGGGGGTCGAGGGGGAAAAGGGCGGAATCGAACTCGGGTTCGGAGAGCGGGTCTGAGCTCCCACGAACCGACCTAGATGAGTGAGCTGGAGTGCTAAAATGTGGTGCAGCCAGAGGCTGCCTAAGAGACCTCCTGCCCATCATCGTGATCTGACGAGTAGTGTGGATGAGATCTGGTAACAACTATGATCACAAGAAAACTCCTGATTCACCAACGCACACGAGCTGAAGACCATAAATGCTCGGTCAATTATCTTGTCAATTTTATTTTGGTGATCAGTCAGGATAGCAGAGCGATTACGTGACCTGTTGGGATACCCGATATTTTCTCAACCGACTGTCCCGTACAGAAATAGCCGGTAATCAGTCGAGAAGAATATCGGAGGGCTCTACCTAGTGTTCGGGGTCACTCTCTCGCACAAGCAAACCAGACAATGAGGGGGTTGCTCTCCCCGAGATAAATTTTTCGATGAGCGTCTTTTAGGGTCTATAAAGTTAGCAGTCCCAAATTTTATTGTTTTTCTTTTTAGGTATTTTCAATAATCAAATAAATTGCCTAACGAATTTTTCGGTTCTCCTGGTTATTTTTATCCAAAACAGGGGGAGAAGACGAAAAAGCCGATGCGCGAAAAATCAATGATGCATGCAGAGTAAGAAATACGTACCTGACTCCAGCAGTCTACATGCAAAATGATCCGCGCAGAATTGAAAGACTGAAAATAAACTACCTAAATGGTGCAGGCGGAAAACCGAGTCCCTAAACAACAGTGCTACTCGAAAGAACGGTTAGTCAATCACCAACCTCCAATCCAAGAGTCCGGTCTAGGTCCACCCCTCCTCTTCTCGACAGGTCGAGTTCAGGAGTAGCGCTTGACAAGGCAGTCTCACGGTACATAGGCTCGAAGGGAGTGAATTGTCTATTTTATTATCTTTTATTGTAGGTCCAATTACCGAACTATAGGCACAAGCAAATATATTAGGTGTTGGGATCCTACGAGTTACGTCACAATCAAGCAGAAAGTCCTACAGTTAGGGGCTCGAAAATTCGCGAGAAACCATAAAAGGCAGTAAAGAAAATCAAATCACGTAAAAAGCCGCGAAGAAAACTGAACCAGCTAAGGGGTCCCCCGAGCACACCGGTACTCGGCAAAACAGAGCCCGAGAGTGTCAAAGTCCAAGAGAGTGTCCTGTCCCTGTATTATTACAATAATAGTTCAAATAGTACTGGAAATAAAATATATGCTAGTCTATGCTACTTCGTGGCTATTCCGCGACTCCCGCACTCCTGCTTGCTCGTCGCGCTCTCTTGCGGCTCTGTAGAGAAGAGAGCCGCCTCCAACTCTCGCGGTTGCGTCGGCTTCCGAAGAAGCCGCCTCGATCCTCGGGCCCTCGCAAGAACACAAACAAAAGTGATCAGATCAGATTTATATATGAACAAGTGAGATATCTATACAAAAATCTATACAAAAAGCCGCGAAAAGAAAGCCACGGAAAAATCAGCTACGACTACTAAGCCGTGCTCCCCGACAACGGCGCCATTTTGATGAGCCACCCGAATGACTAAGGTAAAAGAATAACTAAGGTCGTTGTGACCTCAGTAACTCGGGACTCAGAGCTCAACAAGAAAAAGATCAGACCACCAAACAAAGATCAAAACACGATAAAACAAGCAGTGGTCTCGCTAAGATATTAACCTGGTATATCACCCAGGGTCGAACTCGAGGAGCACGTGATGCCCTTGCGGCCTACGAAGTAGTCTAAGGAAAAGAGAAAAATATAAACAAAGGAGTTTTTGGTGGGTTTTTAATATTTTTATATTTTTTGGATTTTTAAATAATAAAGAAAGTAAGAAAACTAGTAAATAAAGCAACTTCACACAATTATTTAATCACTCAAAATTTATCCAAAAATTCAAACAAAAATATTTTTATGTTCTTTATATTTTTAATTGTTTTTGGTTTATTTTTGGTATTTTTCTGATTTTTATAGAATTTTATAAAAATGAAACAAGACAGAAAATGCAAGACACTGTCCAGTCAGGCTTCTACAACCATTTAAAAATGCTAAATGGTTGTTTCAAGGCCTGAAGGTAATTTTCCTGTAAAGTATGAAGTACAAGGAAAAATTAGGAACTGGATTTATTATTTTTGGAGTTTTCAATTATTTATTAGAATTTTTATAAGGTTTTCAATGTTTTTAATTTTTCTAATTTTTATAAGTCCAAAAATGAACAAACTTGGTCAGAAAATCAACCACAACAAAACATACCAAATCTAATTTTTTTGTAATTTTTGGAAATGTTTTTATATTTTTGTGAATTTTAAAACTGGAGAGTAAGAAAAATAGATGTTTTTGATTTTTTAAAAATAATAAATGGGCTCCAAAAATTTCCCAAAATTTAGTGAAAATTCTACACAGTGGCAAGAGCCACGTGTCAACGTAATTCGGATGATATTTGATATTTTATTTACAACAAGTACAAGCCCACAGACACAGGGACCTATTTATCATAAAAATATACTCAGGGGGCCTAGAAATAACAAGCAAAGGAATCTACGGGGTTCGGAGCAAAATCTCCAAGAACTCACGCGCCACGCGCGTGATCTGGGCACTCAGGGACTGTTTTGTAATAAAACTTAAGTCCCTGGACCTCTTAGTAACTCGTACTAAAAGTCCAGGGGCAAAAGTATAAAAAGCCCAAGAAATTTGGCACATGCACAATTAGAACACTCACAGGGGCATATCTGCAAATACTAAAAATATATTTTCATTCATGAACTCCTCAAAACATCAGGCCCATACATGCAATTATCCCAAGAAATCATGTGTCGAAGCACGTGTCCCTCAACGTACAGGGGTATAAGTGCAATTAAAGTAAATGACAAGGTCCTCTATGCAATTTACCAAACTAAAATAAAAGTTCTAAAATATTTACAGTGCTAAATATTAACAACTAAAAGAACGGGGGCCTAAGGGAAATTACTACTTTATTTAAGCCGAGGGCTGAGATGGCGCCACGTAGCCGATCGAACGGCTGGGGATGATGGCGCCTCAACGAAGGGCTGCGGCTCAGATCTGACAGTCGAGGCTTAGCCACGTGGATGATCGAACGTCTCATGTGCACTGTGACTAAACCTCGCTGATCTGATGGTCCAGATCCATCCTCTGATGATCGAACGGATGCTGCTGCTCCTCAAATGGATGGCTCGATGTGAATCTGGAGCAGGAGGGCTGGATGGACGGTCGAGGAGGATCCACGAAGAACAAGTGGCCGGCGAACTTCGTCGGCCCAGTGCGCGGACGGTGGTCCTCCTCCGAGGCTACTAATGATCGGAGAAGATGCTCCTGGGCCTCCCGCGTCTGAAGAGCCCCTCCGATGGTGCAACGGAGCTTCGGAGAGCTCAGGCGACACCGGTGGAGCTAGAGCTACTGCTCCTGAACGTCAAGCCCTCAGATGGGCTCGTCTTGACCTGCAAAGCAACGCAACAAACTCCTGGGTCGAGGGCAAAGTGCCTCGACCCGGTTAGCGGTGGTGGGGATGATCAGTGCGTCGAGATGGGGGAGCTCTGGCGAGGCGACGACGGTGGAGCTCCAATCCCAGTCCCGGTGCGAACTGGATTGAACGAAGGGGTGGAGAACGTGCGTGAGAGGAGTGCGAATGTGTTGGACGAATCTGATGATCGAGATGTGGACGAGGGTGGTCGGAATCGAGGGTCGTCAGCGATGGGTCGATTTGGGCGTAAATGAAAATCAGCGAAAGGGGGAAAGAACTAGGGATACCTGATGGACGAGGTCGACTGGGGATGAGCCGATGAAGCTCTAGGTCCTAGCCTCGAGGGCTGTCGATGCTCGAGGCTCGAGCACCACGTCTGGGCGGCGCACGGCGGCGCAAGGTCGTCGGATCGATGGTCCGGTCGCTCCCTCCTCGCTGCAACACAATCAATCGCGAGCTATCACTCAGGCGAGGGCAATGGAGGTCCTGGGATGGAGAAATGGGAACCAAAGATGAGTGAAGGTGCAGGCGGAGCTGAGGCTATATACAGCTAGGGGTCCGGCTAAAGGAAGGTCGGGCGAGAAGCTCGAAGCGCGGTTCCTAAGAACCTCTGTCGGACGTGGATCAGGGATGATTAAGAAGCAAATGGAGCCCGGGATTCACAGGTTTGGGTGTCGGATCGAGTGGGGATAATATCGAGAAATCGGGTTAAGGGCTCGGATCCGGAACTTTGTGGTCCAGGGGGGGAGTTGACCGGGGGGTCAACATCCCCCGTGGCCCAATAGAATGCGGCCACGTGGAAAATAATTGGAAATTCATTTTAAAATAGAAAATGGCCGATTTAAGGAAAACTTAAAACATGAAAAATGTTCCTTTTATTTTAAACTATTTTTTTGAAATATAAATTAGGTATTTACAATATAGTACTATATATAGGTATATATAATGTTGATTTTTAAATTTTGATTTTTAATTAATTATTTTTGTACATTTTTATTCCCATTTTATATTTTGTTTATTTATTGCATAAAATTAGGAATAAAAATGTATTTTTATTTTATTTTTATTATTTATTTACAAGGGTAAAATATATAGCTATATACATTTATGTACATGGTACATATACAATGTTTCTTTATGTTTTTATTTTTGTTCTTTTTATTTTAATTTTTGTTTTTATGGTTTTTATTTTATTTATTTACAACATGAAATATAGAATATATACAAGTTTTATGGGATTTTGATTTATTTATTTACAAGGTAAAATAAATATAGAAGTGGGTTTATGTACATGGTGGATATACACAAGGAAGGGTATTTTTATTTTCTTTTTAATTTTCTTATTTTTATTTTGATTTTGTATTTACAAATATTTACAAACCTATTTTTATTTTTATAAGAGGAAAATATTTTATTTTATTTTATTTACAGGTATATGAGCTTCCTTATCTCTCTCTACTTGGGCATTTATGCGGTCAGGCCCATGCTGAGCCCTCCCTTGGGATTAGGTTGCTCGATATTTATCTAAATATCTCCCTCTTTTTCTTTTGTCTCTTTATTCTTTTATTTATGCACAAAAACATGCTATTTATTCAATTTTATACAATGCATGCAATTTGATAATTATTTGTATTTACATGAATATACATGTGTTTGGCAAAAGTTTTGTAGCTAAAATAAAAGAATAAAGAGTGATGAATGGGTATTCATCACTATACCTTGAAGGATCTTATTCAAATCTCAAGCGGAAAAACTTAGAAAGAACAAATGAAAGTCAAAGAATATGTAGAACATTGTACAAGGATGACGTGGTCTACACCCTCTTCAACGTTGCGCTTTCACGGGCTATATATGTGTCATTCATGGATCAAGTCCCTCTAGGGCGTGGTTTTAGGAACTTGAGTTTTTTTGAATTTTTCTATTTCATGTTATGTATAGAGATCATGTACTAATTTTAAAAATATATATATATATATATATAATGGAGAGTATCATTCAGTGCATACAAAGACACAAACAAACATGCACATCTATAAAGTTCGCACATACATATAACATTACATAAATGAGAACCAATTTCCTGATAGTATATGTATCAAGAACATTAATCTAGCTATGAAAGATAATAATATAAAATTAATAGACATAACAAAGTTTAGGATTAATCGAAAAACAACCATGATCGAACAAACTAATGCGACACATATCAAAAATAGAAATTTAAAGTTAGAGGAACACGCCTTAGGGAGACAACGCCCCTCATTACCAGCGCACTGGGTGTTGGTGTGCTACTTCCAAGGTTAGATTGTCCCACGCTCATATACGGCGCGCACCATGTAGAAGGATCGATCCTCGAAAGTCACCTCCATGGACGAAAACGAGATCCGATAAGAATGAACACTTGCATACGAAGAGGAAGAAAGGAAAATAATATATAACTCATAGATCAACCCACAACCAACACATGGACCCAGGCGCACGTGTGCATGTATGTAGTGATCCAAAATCCCCTCCGGTCTGGTCCCAAACTGATTTCAGAACTTCCTTTATATAAGCTATAAGACTGTTTTCTCTCTCCCCTATTCAGGACTAAAAAGCTCCTAGACAGGATTGAGACATTGAATTCCATGAATTGAAATGCATTAATTCAACTTGATATTGATTATCAAATTATTGAAACATCATAATTACCAAATTAATTCCAACAACCCCGCACAATTTCACTGTTGAGACACGAAAAGCAAAGTATCTCAGTTTCTTCACTATACTTTTAGTAAAGGTACATTCAGATTTAAACCTTTACGTGAGTAATCCACTTTCACTAGCACATAAGTAAAGTGAACTATGTCTTGAACTTTAATCTTTTAATTTAATAGTATGCAATCGTAATGATAAAGTGAAGTCCATGGTGATAATTTTCTAGTTTTTGTGCTATTAATGTCCATGCACCCTGCCCTATTTCATGAGTACATTAAGTATAAACCCGCATACTTTATCTACATTCTGCAGGGATACTCATAGAGATGGTATTCTCCAAGGATGCAATGTTCACATGTTGGCTTTAGAAAGGCTTGAATAAACTAAGAGACTTACACCCATCCTTTACTTGCATATTTCAGGCACTCGACCTTTTCAGGGATAGAACTCAAGTGCAAACATTTTGAGGGTCAAATAGTTCCCCGTGCATATTATTTTCCACATTGAACCTATTACATAAGATCTCCAATCATTTAGGTTGTGTTTTTGCTATGGCAAAACTCTAACCAAGTTTTAGCCTCATCCAAAGTCTTCATTATTGTATTAATGATCTATCATGTCCTTTTATAGGTGGATCTATTGTATTATCTTTGATACCAACAAATTTCATATCAATCACTCTAGAAGACACCAAATCCCTTATAGACTTAAGTCTAACCTAAACGTGTCTTCTAATTTTCTGGTTGTACTTTAAACTCTCTATCTTCTCAACTATCGTCATGTTATCACAATGCAAAGATATTGCTAGTATAAGCTTACCGACTATGGACATCTCGCAGAGAAGCTCCTTTAGCCATTCAGACTCTATATATGCAATGTCCACAACACACAACTCAACCTCA
This sequence comes from Ottelia alismoides, assembly GCA_037367405.1. Classification (NCBI taxonomy): domain Eukaryota; kingdom Viridiplantae; phylum Streptophyta; class Magnoliopsida; order Alismatales; family Hydrocharitaceae; genus Ottelia; species Ottelia alismoides. The sequence continues at coordinate 562,189 of JAZKJV010010432.1, read as the reverse complement.
AAAGTGGATTGAGCTAAAAGGATCTGTTTCACAAACCTCTAGGAGACCATGCCACCTCCAAGGGAAAATACATATCTAGTAACACAATTACTCCCACAATCCCCATTTGACCAATCCAAATTATATCACTATATCCTTCTAGAACAGAAGAATATCTATTGTAATGCGGACTGAGAGGTGTAGTACCATTAAGGTACTTCGACTCTTAGTCTAAGGCTTCACAATGAGTACGATTAGACAACTCATGTACCTGCTCAACTTTGTGACCACAAAAGAAATATCTAGTCTACTACATTTCACAAGGTACATTAAGCTACCTATAATTTATGAATACCTTAGATGTGCTATAGGCATTCTACTCATGTTCTTTCAAAGGGATTTATATCAATCATAAGGAGTACATATAGTTTTACACTTTGATAGCCAAAATTTTCCAATACTTTCTCAATATAGTGTGACTGAGAAATGGCTATCCCATTAGTTTATCTAATCAACTTGAGCTCTAAAATCACATTTGCAACTCTTTAATCTTCCATTCCAAACTTATTGGTTAAGAACAACATTGTTTCTTCAACTACAATTATGTTAGATCCAATATTAGAATATCGTAAACATACATGTATAAGACACCAAACATATGATCCTTAACCATAGAATACATACATTTTCAAATTAATGAACAATACAACCATACGATTGAACAATCTTATCAGACTTTTTATACCATTATTTCGGAGATTGTTTTAAATCGTAAAGGGATTTTACAAGCTTGCAAGCTTTCCTCTTATTTTCAGGTGCTACAAATCTCTTGGGTTGGTCCATAAATATCTCTTCCTCAATTTTTCCATGCAGAAAGGGAGCCTTCACATGCATTTGATGTATTATAAGATGATATATCGATGCAAATGAAATGAGTATCTAAATTATAATCATTCTGGTCACTTAAGAATATGTATCAAAATAATTAATCCCCCTTTTCTTGAAACCTTTGGCAATAAGTCTTTCCTTATATTTTTTAATGGATCAATTCGATCTAAGTTTCCTTTTGAACAACCAAATAAACTCTATGGTGGAGCAACCTCGAGGTATATCAACCAACTCCCATGTGGCATTTGCAATGATAAAATTCATTTCAGATCTAATGCCATCCTTCCCATTCTTAGCTTCAGATGAAGACATGGCATCCCTATAAGGGAGAGGATAACCCTCGATTTGGTAGGAAACAAAGTCACTGCCAATATCCTTGACAATCCAGGTCACTCTATGTAGGCTCAACATCCTCCAAATGTTTGTTGGATTCATAGCGGGGTGTAGCTCCCATATTTGACACCTTTTCAACTTGTTGTAGACTAGAATAAGATGTGGTAGCTAAATCACTTGTCATATTTTGAGAAATTCCCATCTTCATTGGAAAGACTTCCTCAAAGAAGGTAGCATAATGAAGTTCAACAATAGTATTTTAGTCTATGCTAGAGATCTCATATCGAATTACTAAGAATCTAAAGGCATAGCTATTATCCACATACCCCAAGAAGATCACATAAATTTTGTTAGGTCCAAGCTTCTTTCTATTCTATTATGAGACTAATACCTTAGACAAATATCCCCATACTTTTAAACTTGATCTCCTATCTCTTCATAGTTCAAATGGAATTTTATCTTTATGTCTCAGGGGAACTCTATTCAAAATATGGTGAGTCATATTTAAACTTCCCCACCACATGTAAGATGGTAGTCCAAAACTCTGCAAGAGTGTGTTGATCGTGTTAGTTAGGGTTTTATTTTTTTCATTCTGCTATTCCATTAGGTTGTGGTGAATATGGTACGATGACCTCGTGAACTATGCCAAATAATTTACATAGCTCATTAAATATGTTCGATGTGTAATCACCACCCTATATGACCTTAAATGTTTAAACTTTACCGATTTGTGTTTTTCCTTCATTCTTAAAATAAAAAAACTTCTCTAAGGTTTCATCCTTATTTCTAAGAAGATAAACATAATAGTATCTAATTCTATCATCTACGAAGTGTTAGAATATCCTTTGTTATCTCTAGTCATCACACTACCAAACTCATAAATTCATTATGAATGAATTTAGAGTTTCATGATTCCTTATTCCCAAAATGAAAAGGCTTTTTAGGTAATTTGGCATATGCACATATTTCATATTTTTGACTTTGTCTGTAGTGTGATTTGTAATCAATAATCATATCAAGTTTCATCATTCTTTTTATAGGATTGGAATTTATATGTCCTAGCCTAGCATGTCATAAATCAATAGGTTCTATAATTGAAAAAACACATGAATAAGGATCAAAATAAGAAATATTATAATAGAACTATCGATGCCACATTTGATTCTAAAAAGAAGATCACGATCTACCAAATATCATTTACCATTAAAAATACCATGTATCAAAAAAATACAACTTTATTATATTTAAAAAATAATGCACAACCCTCTCTAATTAAAAAGACCCAGATGAAATATTCTTCTTGATTTTTAGAACATGCAACACCCTATGCAATGTCCAGACTCGTCCAATTGAGAATTTAACTCAACTCATCTATACCAAACACTTAGCTACATATCTATTCCCCATCATTAGGGTCCCATCGAGTGAAGCATGATAAGACAAAAAGAGGGACCTGATAATACATATATGCACATTCCATAGTACTAATGATCCACTCGCTAATCTCGTTTACAATGTATGGTTCACTAAGGCATACCTCTCTCTAAGCCCACCTCCCTCATTTAATACAAGTGCTTGAGGGTTGCCTCTGCATATTTAGGTTGGTTCTTCAGAGAAGGTAGCCCTTCTTCCAATGTCCGACTTGTCCATAATGCTAGAAAGGTTTGTTCTTTGTTTTTTTATATTTTTCATTTCGCTTTCAGTTTCTTTTTGTTTCATTAGAATTGTTGCCTTCTGAAGTCGTTACGTTAACCTTAGAGGTTACTTCAACATGTACCATCGATTTGTGTTTCATATCATCCTCTTCAATAGCTATAGACACCATCAAATCATCAAATAAAAAATTTTCTTTCTTGTTCTTAAGCAACATCTCGAATTCTTCCCAGAATATAGTAAAATTTTCAATAATTGACACGACTTGAAACTTGTCGAGAAGTTTCAATTAAACCTCATCAAACTAATGGACCATCAATGAAAACTCATGAGCCTGTTCCAAAATGGGTTTCCCTTCAATCATCTAATATTTCAGGAACTTAGATACTTAGTATTTTTCAATACCAATATATTCAATGTTGTCTTTTATATCGAGTTCCTCCCACAAATCCTTAGAACTATTGCTAGATACACCATAGACATTGAACTATATGTTCGACAAGGCAGTAAAGATACACATGTAACATATATGATCATGCACTTTCTACGCATCTACCGCCTTAATCGCTTCAGGGTCGGTAAATGTTTTGGAGAACTTAGGGTGCCCAGTTTCTAGAACCGAAATCAGGCCAATCGTGTTGAGCCATATATTCATAAATTATTTCTAATGTTTGAAGTCTTCCTGATGAATATCCATTTCATCACCTTTATTATTTCATTTTAGCTTCAAATCCATAAATAAATACATGTATATAGCACTAATTTGTCAAAATAAATACCTGATAAATTATACAAAATACTATTTAAAATATTGTATATATATTGGATTTGATTTCAAAATTAAAAAATAAAGGAATAAAAGAAAAAGAAATGAGACACCATAGGTGTTGAGTAACCCTAGACACCAAGTCCCAATCATCATGATGACTTGGTCAACAAATAATAAAGGAGATAGGGCTGATGAAGTGTAAAAAAATCACATCAAAATTCTTATTTTTAATTCATCTATCATTAAGTTTTGGTATCTACTTTATTATTTATTATTTCTACATCAAATCCATAAACTTTGTGCATAAATATTATAGATAAAAATACAAAGAAAAATATAAATATGAGTTCACTGAAAATAATGCATAGTATGCCCGCGACACACAAAATAAAAAGACAAAATAAAAACTTCAAAGGTTTGTATCTTCTCTATGTTGTATCAAAATGGATCAAAACTACCTTTAGTTATATATAATTTTTAATATGCTACTTAATGAAGTTGGTTTCATTGAATTTATATCTAAGATATAAAAGTTAGATTTTGGACCTATATTGTGCAAGATACCATTATCTAATATTCAATATATTTGTTCTTGGTATTTTTCAAACTCTTTTATTTTTATAAAACTGTAAATATCATTTGAAACACATGTACATAATTAAAATAAAACCATCAAAATAAAATAAAAATAAATAATTCATGTAAATTCATAGATGAATACAACTCTATACACCTATAATGTATGTATACATAATTTATTAAGTGTACATACGAGCTCAAAATAATATAGTAAAAATATATAAATGAGTCTAAAAAATAAAAAATATATAAAATACATGTATAAAATAATAAAATGTATATAACAAAATAAAATTAAATACTAAAATACTTGTATTTATATCTATATGTAGATGTAAAAACTTATAAAATAAATAAAAGTATACATAAAATACTAATTAAATTACAAATAGATTTCACATTTTAGTAAAAATTAATTAATTAATTTACTATTTATTATTGATTTTACCAATATTTATTTTTAGGAATTTTATGGTTGGTCCATGTGGACTAATCAGAAGCCCCCACCAGTTGACCTCAGTCAACTGGCCCCTCTCTTCCTCAAACCATGAATTGTCAGAACCCGTGATCTTTACCTAAATATTAGCTCAAGATCATGATGTTCTGGCATGGCGTGCCATTTGAATTCTAGTGATTAAACATCCCTAAATCACGCCATGGACAAAGATCAAATTGAGTGTCGTTGATTCAACCAAAATCTTCAACTAAACAACCCCATCTCCCATCCTATAAATAAAGCTCACTCGCCATTTTCTCAAGTTTGATCCCTCTACTTTGGTTATTAGCCCCTCAAATAACCCCCATTGTGTTTCTGCTGGTGATAGGAGCGCAACCCTCTGATTTGTAGCACTGAGGAGTTGAGAAAGGGGGATCTATCTACATCGATAGACCATCGTTTGTCGGTTCTGTTTCATCGATCTACTGTCGATTTGATGCCCGTTCTTTTGTATTCCTAAGTAATTGATGAATCCATGATTCAACATCTTTATTCTTTTATTTTAGATAAAATCCTTGTTAAAACATGTATATATATTCATTAATTCTTATTATTTATCATTCAACATTAATTTATTAATATTGTATATTTATCATTCTTTTTAACCGAAATAAAAGAATAAAGAAGAAAAGAAAAATGAAATAAATAAAGAAGGATGTATTTATGAAATAAATGCATATTGACCTAAACCCCAAGAAACGGAAAAGACTTGACCTTATCGCCAATGAATAAAGTAGGGGATATAGGATCCTTAATTAATAAAAATTCAGTAAACCCAAAATAATCATGTATATATTGTCCATAATTTAATTTGTATGAATCATGTACATTTTTATCACTATTTATCATGTAAATATCTTGTGCTATTTTATTTATTAATAAAATAATCTCAAATTCAATTATTTCCATAATAAACGTTGTATATAAAAATATATATAAATAATAAAATAATTACAAAAATAATCTATGCATAGAATAAAAGTTAGTACTCTGAAAAATAAAATAAGAATACAGAGCTCAATAACTTATCCATATGAACTCAAATTGAACCAAACTCACTTTTATTTATTTTTAAATAAAATAATCTTCCAAATGAAGTGGTTTCATAATTTGGAGTTACAATTTGAAAGTCGGCTTTTGGGGGGTTGTTTGTATAGGTGTGCCATTATTTATACATGTATATATTTTTATTTTTTTACACATATTCGATTTTCAAATATTTTTTAAATATTTATATTATTTATAAAAATGAAATAAAAATAACAAAACTATAAATAAATAAAAATAAAATAATGTATTTATTATATAGGTGTAATGTAAATATATTATATATACTTGTATTTATTTATATCATTAAAATATTCTCTAAAAATAAAACAAAAATATATTTAAAATCCTTAATTTATTTTGTAAATAAATAGATTATTACATTGTATAAATATTAGTAAAATTAATTAATTAAAATATTGATATATGTAATTACGTGTATTTGTTCTATGTAACTAAATAAATATTATTATTATTCACAATTATTTATTTAATAAAATAGTTATTATTGTATTTAATTATTTGTTTAATATAATTTATTTATTTTTATTTTTATTATAAGTATTTCTCTCTCTCTCCTCATTTCTCACCCTCTCTTTCTCCGCCCAACAGCCTGGGACCACTAGGTCATTCACCTCAACAATCGTCAACGTTCCCCTTACCTCCTCTCCTATAAAACTCCATAATGACCCAATTTCAATTTGATCCACCATTTGTGACTTCTATCTATAGTATGTTAGAGAGAAAGTGTGTATGGAAATGGGGGTGAAAGCCTCATAACATCACTTTTTCCAGCTGCTCCTGGACCGAGCTCAAGCGTGATCCACCGTCGAGTAGAGCTCCTCTCCTGTGCACGAAAGCCTTCGGCCACGACGACTGTCGAGACGACGATCTTTTGGAGCGGCTGCTCCAAATCCCCATGTTGAATCCTCTATCATTTTTTCATTGAAGGTCAGATCACTTCACCCTCCATCCGAGTCCCATGTTTGAATCCTTCTCTATTGAAGTTCACGACAATGAACTGCATGTTCCCCAAAAGTGTCCAAGCATGATTTGTGGCATATTGGGCAAGGCTCATCAGATGGAAAAGAGGAATCATAAGACGATATTTGAGGATAGTACGATACTCAATAGGTGACATATGCATCCCCAAGCCCTCAATAGGAATAGCAAGGAGGAAGTCTTGAGCATGGTCAGCCTGTAAGCAACAAAAAATTGCTTTTTGACAAATAGTCATGTCAAACTTAATTTCCGTTTCTTCAACAATTTTGCTAAAAAGAGAACTCGCCAAAGCATTCTGGGCTTTAGCGGGGACGGTATCCTGGTTAGAAAAACATGTAAGGTAGAGAGATGGAAGTGTGGTACGTAGGCCCTCCAAAGCGTATAGAAAGTCAAAATCCATATCATGTATCCCACTGTCTCATAAAATATGATCTTGGAGCACCCACGATTGAGCTCTAGAGGTTACGAAAGCATACGAGGAAGCCTCAAGATCTGAATAAAGATTGAAACCACCAAGTCTGATGGGTAGTGATGCCACCCGCCATTGAAGGTCGCAAAAGAAAGGGTCTCCACAAACCACAATATTCTCAATAACTCCACGGAGCCCTTTATCAAACCATGAAGCAGCACGTTCCATGTAGGCAGAAGCATCGAGGAATAATTATTTGATTCGTGATGAGCATCACTTGGAGAAATTCACTCTAAATTCGAAGCATATCTTACAAGTCGAGCCATTTGCAGATCGAGGTCTTTGCCTAATGCTGCAAAATGAACACCATCAAGATATCCCCATCTGATCGAGATTCACATTATCGGAGAAGCTACCGGAGATTTGAAGCACTCGATGAATCACTCGAAGCTTCTCTGCCACTCGAGAGCTGAGACACTGCATCCACCCACTTGTCGCCGATCGAAGAACAAAAGCTTGCTAACCCATAGAGTTACAAATAGGGGAAGAACTTTCAAAGAACAAGGACGACATCCATATATATTTTCAGCCGTTGGATCTGCATCCAACATATCCAAGCCGCACATCATTCCATTGCTTTTTATAGCATGTGAGAAGCACGTGTAGGGGAAGATATTTAGGAACTTCTGCAAAAAAACCCCAAACCTATATTATTCACGAATAAACCCTTACAGGTGCTAACACGTGAGAAGTCATGTGAAACTGTGATATTTATGGTTTTACCCTCGAACCTTATGCTATTTGTAAACAGTTCCTATAACAGCTTATGTCACATGCCTCTGCATATACACCCCCAATTTTTCATAATTGTTCATGTGTCCCAGTATTTCCCGCTAATTACTATTATATCCATGTATATAGCTTCTTAAATAAATAGTATTATACTCTTTTTAAATAAAACATCATTAGTAAAAATGTAATAAAAATATCTAAAATCCCTATAATATACTCTATACAATATAAATTTTATTTTAAAAAATAATATTTTTTCATACTTTTAACAAATCCTTAAAATAACAAAAAATATATAAATTGCAAAAATACATAAAAATATAGAAACACTTTTAAAAATCCTATAAAAATTACTTATGGTATATTTTATTATATTTTACATAGAAAACCAAAAACAAAATAAAAATTGAATATAATACTCCATAAAAAAACTCAAAATTTCATAAATTCATAATTAATTCATGAAAAGTCACAAAAATATGTACAACACCTTGTTGGAAAGGTATTTTCATCTACTTTCTAATAAAAATAATATCAAAACATATCTCCTTTGTTTACCATTTTAAACAAAAATAAATCATTATTTTGGATAAAAACCTTTATTTTTCACTTTAATTTTTTTAAATCCATAAAAAATATTAAAAACTTCATAAAATAGTAAAACAAATTTAAAATATAAAAACCAAAAATAAATTCAAATAAAAAATATATATATAACTTAATACCCCTTCGACGATGGGACGGCTCTGGATGGATCTTCATGTGGATTTGACGATCAGAAGCCCCTCAAAGTTGAATGACTGGGATTAGACATGGGATGACTCATGATTGGACGGCTGGGAACACGTCTGGAAGAACTGAGAAGAACTCGCCTCTAGCTAGTTTCAATCAATGATATCGCGCATCTCCGACATCCTCTTGACCTGCTGGAGTATTGAGTAGAAGCAACAAGACATGTGGACACCATTGGACCACAAGAGGGTGAAGGCACTCGTGCCTTCCGAGTTGATAATATAAGAAGAGAGAGTACACTTGATGATCAAGCTATTTTTGGCGGATGGGAATATCACAAAGGTCAGTGATGAGAAGATCATGTTCAATCTATGGATGAGACTCGAAAGTCTGTATATGATGAAGTCCCTGGCTAACAAGTTATTGAGTCAACATTTGTTTTCTCTCTCCACGAAAGAAGGTATATATCTTAAAGCACATCTAGATCGCTTAAATACATTGAAGATTAATTAAGAGATAAAAATGTTATTATTGAAGAGATCATGTTGCATTGATTTTGTTAGTTTCTCTTACATTATCTTATGAGAACTTTGTTCACTCGTTTATTGTAGGAAAATATTAGATAACCCTAGAGTAAGTTCGTGCGAGTTCATATGCGTGAAACTTTGGCATTTATCTATTGATAAGAAGGACTCCGACGTTGTAGGTTTGGTTATTAGTCATGAAAAGAGTTTACTGATACAGATTGTTGGTGGTGATGCAGTTGGTTAGAACTCGACGTTGTTTTATAGTTGCCTAGGAAACGTGGCACATGCTTGTGTTCCTATCAATTTAATTGATTTTACGTGTCATAGAAGTAAATAATTGATAAATGTATAACTTTTCGTAAATTTCCATTATATATATCATTGGTAAATACTAAGATTTTTTCTGTTGCATGTTATTTTTATATGGGATCTTGTCTTGAGGTTGATGGTAGATTTTATCCCATGCAGGAGAAATGTTTCATCATTATCAAGGATTCCTAAAGAATACTGTGAGTAAAACTATTTTTCCTTAATAATAATTGTGAAGCTACTTGACTCTAAACGGAGCTCCTAGATATATCTCTTCTTCAACCCCAACATCTGGATGTCGACATCGATTCATAATAAAGCACTTGGAGATGCGAAAGATGACACCGCCTCAAGGGTCACTTAGCCTTCATCTGCATATTTGATTAGATCCATATGGTGCAGATGAAGCAATCGTCTGGAGAGAGTCATCATTCTCGAGAGAAGCATTGACCTAGAGAAGAGGAGGGCGAGCATGATGAGGGAGAAGAGGTTGACGAGGGCACGAAGGGGAGGGTGCCATGGGTCACCGCTCCAACCTCAAATAGAACACCTCCAACTTGTTGTCCTCTTGGAATGGCATAACTTGCTCTGTTGGCTTCCCCATGTCTCCGTCTCTACCATCAACACAACCTCGTCTGCCTCAACCTCATCACCAACAATCTCCTCGATGGCACCATCTTTGCGCCCCTCATCATGCAGTTCACCCTCACCTCAGGGAGAGGGAGAGAAGCTTTTCGGTGGGGGAAGGGGCATATAAAGCGTAATGGAGTTGTGTAGGGAAATGGAGAATTTGGCAGGTGGAATACAATTGCATGGGAGAGGGGGTGGGGAGACGGACTGGTGGAGTAGGATTGCAAAGTGTCTTAATATTTTGATTACATGAGACAACCAATTACTACCAATTTTTAAAAGGGCTAGGACTATAAAAAATAAAAAATGCATTTAATTTGGAACGGGATACATCTTGAGAGGAGGTAGAGGGTATGTTGAAATGAGAAGATATGGTGACTACAGATACGGGAAGGCCATGGAGAACGACATATGTAAGAGGGGGGAAGTCAGGATGACAGATGCGAGGTAGAGTAGTTAGGAAGCCCAACCATCTTCATGCCAAGTACCCAAAAGAACATGTGCCTTGGCAAACTTGCAAACAAAGCAAACTTCGTTCGAGTGGGAAGTACGTAAGCCCAAGACACCTGAGAAGAGATGCTATCCACGTGTACTTTAGTTGAGAAAAAACCCATCTTTAAAGTAGTAATTGATAGTCATGGATATTGTCCTTTGCTAAATGATTTTTGATATTAAAAATTGGGGATTTTTACCCCCACGAACTCGAGAAATTTGTTAAATTACATCTTCGATCTTCTAAACATCGATATTCCTCTTCGGCCATGTAAACTTGTTAACCATTAATGCATGAACTCTACGATCAACTCCCATCCACTGTTAAAACTAACTGGATTCCGCTAATTTCTGATACATGATGCATATTTCCTTTATCAAAATTACAATGAGTGTCATTCTTCTTATTCCCTCTCACCCTCCTAGTCAGCTCTCTCGCCCCTTTGGAGGACATGATGTCGTCGACCTCTCTCGCCCCTATGGAGGAAGTGCACCCTAATGCGATCGATCCTCTATGGGAAGCCCTGCATAGCCAACCTTCACCTTCTTGGAACTCAACGATGGCTCCCGCATATCCAACCTCAAGCTCAGCTTCGACGTGTATCCGTCCATGCCTTGCCCCGCTCATCACCACAGACACAACATCGTCCTCGATGGGATTGTCCTGTAGCAAAATCAAATCCACATGATGCTTGTTTATCTCCGATTGTGATAGCTTTTGATCAGATCTCAGGCGAGTGCTTCTTTGGAGGAGATGAGGGGTGGTGGAGGATGGGGTTGGAGGGGAAGGGGGTGAGGGAGGTGGTCGGAGGGGGGGTGTTGTAGTGCTTCTGTTGTGGGGTGAGGTTGGTAGAGGAGAAGGTAGGAGGGGTTGGCTTCAATAAAGCTGAAAAGCATTGTTTAGTGGCCACAAAGTTCTATCAAATGATTCATGAAATCGTTCAAAAAATTGGAAAAAAAAATATTTTTGTGATCAGAAGACATGATTTATCTATGAAAATAGAAAAAAATTTGTGTGATTTGGTAGATGTATGAAGATGGGGTCAAGATAGAAAAAATAATGATGAAGATAAAGAAGAGGAATGGAGGGAAAAAGGTGAATAGGAAAAAGGAGATGAGGAGGTGGAAGATCCACCATCCAATGCTCTCTGGTTAGATTAACCCAAGGCATTGATTCAAGTAAAAGTAAATTTAGCAACAACGTTTGTGGGGTAAGACGGAGCAAGTTTCCAAGGTCGAGGGAGTAATATCGACATTTAGAAGATCATAGAGATAATTTAACAAGTTTCTAGGATTCGTGGGATAATAATCCCTATAAATTAACAATGAAAGCCATAACGGTTGCTAGATCATTAGTGATACTCTAGATAATAACTTAAAAATTTGAGCTAATCTTGCTAAAATTTTGAACTAAAAAATAGCAACAATTAGCTCAAATTTCGAAAAATAGCAACATAGAAAGCATTGTCACGTAAACCATTGCTAATGTACATGACGTGACTTTCGTCATTAATTTCAAGTATTAAAAATCATTTAGCAACCGATAAAATTCGTCACTGTTTAATTAACAACAAATGATTTAGCGACATACTTGAAATAAACTTGATTCAGATCCAATTTATTCTAGTGATAGGCATGCTCCCATGACAAAAAAAATCGGTTACACCATATTTTATTCCCAGAGTTTTGCCCACTGAATCTATGTACCTACCTCTTTTTATTGAAGACAACCAAAGGTTCATTACTAAAAAAGTCCCAGCTTTTATTGTCACAACAATTTTCTGAGTTTTTGACACGTGTGACCTTTCGAGATTTTGCAAGTGCAAGTGTGCTCTATCTTCTTTGCAATAACACTTTTTCACTATATTCTTACAATATTCACAATTGTACCCTTTAAGAATTATACTTATGTCCCTATTTTATCTTAACGGATGGGCAGAAATTTGAATTTTGTAAGAATACAGAAGCACACAATAACTTAACTTCACAGAGCCTTGACAAAATGAGAGAGCAAGTTTCATCCCAATAGATAGATAGAAACCAACCGGAATAGAGCCAGATGATCAGGGATTGACTCATAATAGAACCCCCCCATTGGCAGGGCCTTTTGCAGATTTGTTCGCTAGACGCTTTCTTCCTTATTCCTTACTGCTGAGAATATAGAGGATCACAATGTAAAGAACAATAGAACAATTAAAATCAAATAAACTCCAATGCTACTAGCAATATTCAGCCATCAAAATTTTGATTCTCCTATTGCAGGGAACAACCCAAATGCACCAAGCAAATTTGAGAGGCATCTGCTATTATTTTTGGTATGTTTAATTCTCAGCCCTCCAAGACTATCTTGCATCGAGCTTTCCCGATCGACCACCAGAGAGATGCTTTCGTTGCAATATTCTACCAATAAGTAGTGGAATTCATTGGCAAAGTAGCTCTCGAGCAAAAACTTTCTAAATTAAAATAAAGACTCGAAATGCCGACTTCTCTAAATAAATGATGCATTGATTTGGAAGTTTCGAAGAGATGCACAAAGTTTTCTGCATTAGAACGACATAAATAATATCTTTTTATAGAGGAAATGATGAATTTATATAGAATATCTTGAGAAGTGACTTTCTCATGGGCAAGTAACCAACGAAAAGAAACATTTGGAGGATGGAGAGAGGGAAGGAGAGTGAAGGAGAGGGAAGGAGAGGGAAGGAGTGGGAGAGAGGGGGGGGGGGGAAGAGAGGGTAAGAGAGGAAGGGAGAGGGAGAAGAAGATCTGGGGATGTCGGAGGGAGAGCTGCGGGAAAAGCCGGGGAAGATCGGGATGCAGAAATGGCCGAGGCTGAGATCGACACCGATGTTGGCTGGTCCTTGGTCAGGGGGAAGGCTGGGCGAAGAAAGAAATGGTTGGAGTCGAGTCGGTGCTTCCGATGTGGAGATGTTGGTCACTTCGCAAGATCATGCTCAAAGGATGTTGTGTGCTTCAGATGTAATGGAGTTGGGCATCGGAGAAGTGTTTGCCATCGGCGTGGGACTTGGCGGCCTAAGGCTCAAGCGCCTGAGCAGGCTGTGGTGATCCGGGATCAACATCTTGTTGCGGATGGATATGCCGGTGATACGGTTCGAGCGAGGGAGGATCTTTTACTCCTGTTTGATTCTGCTTTCGAAGGAGATGTTGTGGCCTTCGGGAATGGGGTCGTGTGTGCCCGAGGCCTTTCGGAGCAGGAGGAGGCAATTCTTCTGAAGGGCGGTGATGAATCCACATTTCATCATCTTTATTCTATCATTTTGGCACCAAAAACCCTAGCAAATACTTGTAAATAGCCTCTATTTCATCATTTTAGCATTCATACATGTGCATCTAAATAGTGTCTAAATTACTGTAATTAAAGCCAAAATTATAGAATAAATAAAAGAAAATAAAAAAGAATAAAATATTGTAAATATTTTATGACCTAAAACCCCGAAGACCTAGGCATCTTGATGAATAGGTCGACAAGGAATAAAGTAGGGGGAGATAAGGGTCAAATACCCATATTACTATATTCATTCTTTATTCATTTTGGGACCTATTTTTGGTTCCACTTTTTATACATCAAATAAAGAAACTTTGTACATGAAAGTTGTAGATAATTTTATATAGAAAAATACAAAATTGATTTCACTGAGAAATAATGTACAGATAAAAAGTTATGGTCTGAATAAAAATCCAGAATCCCAACTTCCCAGACCCGTATCTCACAAATAAAAACTCCAAATGCAGCATACTCACCTTTAATTGTATATAGAAGAATATAAGCTAATTAATGGCGGTGGTTTCGCATTTGGCGGAACTACGGTTTGAAAGTTGAGTTTTGGACCCTCATTGTATACTTGTACATATTAAAATATTCAATTTATTATTTATTCATTATTTTTAAATTTTTATATTTTTATAATGTTGTAAATATTACTTATAATAATTGGGAATACTAAAATCAGAATAAAAATGTAAATAAAAATCAAAATAAAAATACTTATATACACAAAACAAAGATACAATATTTATGTACATACCTATATAACATCCTCTTCTAATTTATTAAATAAATCAGAAAAATAAAATAAAAATATATATGTATTTTATGATTTTAGAAAATAATAAATAAAAATAAATAAATTAAAAATACAAAAATAAAAATAAAATACTCAAATATGTAGATAATATACCTATATAGGGGTATAAAAGTAACTTGTAAAAATATACTTCATAAAATAAATTAAAAATCACAATAAAATACTATATAAAATTTTAAACATTTTTTATTCTTTAACCAAAAATTAATTCGGCCTTTTTCTATTTTTAAACGAATTAATAAAATAATTTTTTATTCTTTTCCCTGGTTGGTCCACGTGGACCAACCAGGTACGGTCTAGAGTTGACCTCGGTCAACTCCCTGACCAAGGCCTGTCACTTCTGACGCCCTGATTTTCCCCCGTTTTCAAGAAATTTTGGCGCCCGATCCTTCCATTTTCTCGCCTCGAATCCTTCTTGGAAGTTCTTCCCTGATCATCCCTCTCCCACGACGCACCTTCAGATCACGCAAAATCCTCATGATGCGCGCGTGGATCTCACTTGAAGGAGACGCCACCCTCTTCTACTTAAACAACCCGCCACCTTCGAGCCCAATTTTGAACCCTCTTGGACCATTAATCCTCCTCCCTTTCGTGCTCTGTGAGTAGCCGGAGGTGACAGCTCCACTGCCCTGCCGTCAGACGAGTCGAGGAAGGCTCGAGGCGTCTCCACCACCTCCGCCGACCACCGGCGTCGAGGTCCTTCCACCTCAGGTCTTCCACCTTCGAGGTATCACTTTTTCCCCTTCCTTTTCATTCCATTTTATTCCCCTTAGTTTCAGTATCAAAAATCCCAAAAAAATCGAGTTCCCCGTCGATCGATCCATCTCCCATAGCTCTTCGCCGGAGTGCACCTCCGGCTGTCGTTCATTCGCCTTCCACCGATCATCTCCGACCATCCGCTACGCCTCCGCGGGGTCCAGGCAGATTGCCCTGGACCCTCTCACCTCTTTTTGCAGGTCAAGACCCGGTCAAAGCCCCTGGGGGCTCATTTTGAAGCTTCACCGGAGATCCCTGGAGCTCGAAGCTCCGCCGCCTTCGCGCCACCGCCACCGTGCTTCTTCGACGAAGCTGAGTACCCCAGCACATAGAGAGACCTTCCAGGAGTTCGCAGCCCATTTTTGGAGCTCATCCATCGCCGGAGGACGGAGATTTAGCTCAGGGAAGCTCGCCTCGCCGGCGCTGCTTCCCTGTTCTTCCTCATCGCCTCTCCACCGTCACATCTGGCCGCATCTCCAGAACTAGCAGCAACCGTCAGATCTTCTCCAACCATCACCGTCGGATCCAACCGAGGAGATCTGATCGCAGCCATTCATCGCCGAACCGTCATCGCGCGTTCTGCGCGCGCCACGTGGATAAGTGAGCGGCCCTTGGCCGTTCGATCGCGCACGAGGAGATAAGGCGTGGGTATTTTGCACTTTTCCCCTCGCCAAATTTTGTATTTCATTTCAGTCCATAAACTTTAAGATGTAGTTTAAATATTCTTGTAATATTTGCCATTAGAACCCCGTAGTTTGCTTATTTGCACTTAGGTCCAATCCACGTCACCTCACGTGCCCGGTGCGCGTGAGGGGGCTAGGTATTTTGCAAGGACCCCCCCTGTAGTTTGTTTATTTCGCTTAAGTCCATGAACTTTTTAATTAAGTTGTGATGTTTTGGAGAAATTGCATCTGAGCCCCTGGAACTTTGTAATATTGCAAAAATACCCCTGCCAGGTCACGTGCCCAGTGCGCGTGAGTTGGACATTTTGCAACGAACCCCCTCCGGGTTTGGGTATTTGTTTTTAGTCCAAAAACTTGTATTTAACGTTATAATTTTTTGTGGAAATTGCATATGTGCCCCTGGAAGTTCTGATAATTGCACTTACACCCCTGCCAGGCTTGTTTAACTTTTGGATGCTTGTTGTAATTATTTAAACTATCATTTTAGCTCCAAAAATCCCACAAAAATAGGGTTAAGCTTCTGTTGGCTTGTATTTTGACGCCCTAATTTTTAGTTTTTGATTTTGTTTTGATTTTATACTTATTAAAAATCAAAAACTTGCTTTTTATGTACTGTCTCGCTTAGAAAATGCCAAAAAAAATATTAAAATACTTCGAAAAATTCCAAAAAAATACCCAGTGTCTATTTTAACCTATTTTAATGTCAGTTCAAAAATCACTAAAAATCTCAAAAGAACAACCTTAAAAATTCGAAAAGACTCAAAAACTTCAAAAAATCTATAAAATTGTAGAAAACTCCAAAAAATACAAACTCAGCTCCTGTTTGTTGTATATTTCAGTAGCTTTATTTGAAAATTAGTGTGAAAAATTTTGAGTACTGGTTGCTATTTTTAAATCCCATTTTACTCACAGCCAGCACATATTTCACTGTTTTGCCTTGTTTCAGTATTTAAAAATACCAAAAACACCTTGAAAAATCTCCAAAAATCACAAAAACAGTAAAAAATCCTAAAAATACTAAAAACATTTTATTTCTGAATTTTTGGATATTTTTGCACATTTTTATAAATATTTTATATTGTCTTGTATTACATTGTTTATAAATTCCAATATTGAAAAGAAAAAAAATATAAAATATAAAATATAAAAATCAGAAAATTAAAAATCAAAATACAAAATTAAAAATTAAATTAATAAAAAATTAATTAAAAATTAAAAACCCACAAAAACATCTTTCCTTGCTTGCTTAGTGTAGACACATCACACGCATGCACTCACGCACACTCTTGTGAATTACCCTGCTTGCTCCCTGTGTTCGAACTCTCTGCATACTTGTCACTATACACCATTTGTGCAGAGTTAAAAATAAATTTTAACTCCACATTATTTCTAATTTATTGATCTTTAGTGTGGGTTAATTGTTGATTAAACCGGGATTTTGTGTGGTCAAACACCGACTGTTGACTCGCCTTGTGAGTCAATACAACCGCACTCGATTTCGTCTTTATCAAATGGTGCCGTTGCCGGGGAGCAACATCGAGTAATTTACATTTTTGTTTGCTTGTGATTGTTGTCTACCATAGCTTCAGATATCTCTCTTGCACTTTTGATACATATATTGATTAAGCTATTCTGACCATCCTTTCTTGTCTTCTTGCGAGGGACCGTGGAGCAACGCGGATCGCTTAGGTGAACCGAAGCAACCTTGGGAAGCGGAGCCGGCCTTCTTAGGTTAAGCCGGCAGGAGAGAACAGGAGGAGTGAGAGAGAGTGCTTAGATTAGTTGCATTTTATTTTCGTGAGAGAATGACTTTGATAATTTGTAATAATACAGGTACTTGGACTTTTGGACACTCCGGGCCTAATTTCCATGTGTTTGTTCACTTGGGGGCTCACCGTGGTTTTGTTTTTTTCGCGGTTTTCTCGCCTTCATTTCTATTTGTTTCACGAGGACTTAGCCCCTAGACATAGGAATTTTTGTTGACTGTGACGAACTAAGAAGCTAAGGCCCAATCCCTAATATCTTGCCTGCACCTATAGAACGTAATTGGATTTGGCTAAAAATCAATCGAAAAAGCTATTTGACTTGGACTAGAGGCCACGTGCCGCGAGCCCACCCCGTTACGCGCTACTCCTGAACTCGATGTGTCGAGAAGAGGAGGGGTGAGCCTAGACCGGACTCCAGACTCTTTTCTTTGTCATAGCTACTTGTTCTTCACGTTAATAGAAGTTGCTCATCTTAGGACGATTTCCTCGTGCATGCATATAGGTAGTTTAAATTATTGTCTTTAAATTATGCGCGGATCACTTTGCATGTAGAGTGCTGGCGACAAGGTACGCATTTCTATCCCTGCATGCATCATAGATTTTGACCGCGCATCGGCTTTTCCGCTTTCCTCCCCCCAGTTTTATTGGACTTTTTAATAACAAGGAAATTGGAAAATTCGTTAGATGATGTTTGTTCAGAAAAATACATAAAAAGTGAAAACAATAAAAATTGGGACTGCTAATGCAAACTTGACCTTAAAACTCATCTCTCCAAAAATTTTGTCTTGGGAGAGTAACCCCCTCCTTGTTTGATTTATCTGCTGCGAGAGAGTGACTCGACACTAGGATAGAGCCACATCTGAAATTTTGGTTGACTACTGGTCGTGGTTAGTCGTTCTCCAGTGAGGATCTCTCTGGTAACCGGTAAAGCGGACCGCGATGTCCTTAACAGATTGAATTAGCGGGAACAACCGGGTTACGGTCCGCAATTCATACTGGCTGGGAAAGATCTGACGTGGATTGGGACAGTCGGCTTGGAAAGTAGGATACCTAACAGCTCGCTCTAACGCTCTTATAGATTGACTGATCACCTAATAAAAATTGACAAGATAACAGACCGAACTCTCATGGTCATCAGCCCAAGAGTTGTGTAGGTGAATTTTGGGGTTTTGATTTATCATCCTGTTTGCATTCCAGATCTCATCCGCCTTTCTCTAGATCAAGATGATGGGACGGAGATCTCTTAGGCCGACCCTGTCGGCACCGCTATCCAGCACTCCTCCTCATTCATCTAGGAATACCTCAGAGAGTCCGCTCTCCGAGCCTGAGTTCACATCCACCCTGTTCCCCCTCGACCACCCTTCCCATTCTCCTTCTCTCAGTCCAATCGTTTCAGAGTACAGTGCATCACAGAGTTCAGCTCATTCGATAGCACCTGAGATGGCCTCTTTTGCTTTTTCAGAAAATCCAGACATGGTAGACAGAGGCGAGCATGATGATGATCATGAGCACCCTCCGTTCCTATTTGATCAGGCAGCCATCAATAATTCCTTGTTAGCATCCCTGGAAACTATGCAGAGGCAGATCCGCGACCAGGGTACATTCATGGGTGATCTGATGAGAGAGATAGCACAGATGAGAGAGAACCGACCTGGGGGCGGTGGCGGTGGAGAAGGAGGAGGACCTGATGCAGGAGGAGGCGATCCAGACGTTGAGCGACCGCCACAGACCATCATGAGGGAGTTGCACAACCCAGCTGCATCCCTTACTCACCGTTGGATCAGACTCCCGCCAATTCACGGAGATTTCGAGCTTCGGCCCCACACTATCCAGCTTCTACCCAAGTTCCATGGGTTGCCGACCGAAGAGCCGCACCTTCACCTCCAGGAATTCGAGATGATTGGCAGCACTATTCATGATCGGTTGATGACCGAGGACACCATCAAGATGATCGCCTTTCCATTCTCTTTGGTTGATAAAGCCGCATACTGGCTCAAACATCTGGGGCGATTCGTCGACACATGGGCAGAGCTCCGGACCGCATACCTGAAGAAATACTACCTCTCGGCCGGACCAACGCAGCTAGAGCCATGATCAGTAACTTCATCATGATCCCGAATGAACAATTCCATGAAGCCTGGGATCGATTCAGAGAGCTCATAGACTGGTGTCCACATCATGACATTTCCAAGCCCAATCTCGTGCAGAGTTTCTTCTGTGGGCTGACACCGGAGCTGCAGGGGCTAGTGAATGCTTCTTGCGGTGGATCTTATTTCTCCAAGGGAGAAGACGACGTCTGGGCCATCTACGAAGGCATGGCAGAAAACTCTACTGTGATGACCCAGGCCCGAGTCTACACACAGCAGAAGCCCCCGCAAGGAGCGGGATCATTCCATAGGATCGCCCGCATCGATGCCGATCCCAATACAGTGTCAGTTGCCGCAGCCCAAGCTGAATCAGCCGCAGCCGACATGGGCATTATTAGTGAAAAGCTGGACCGCATGGAGATCCACGAGAAGAAGCAGAATCAAGGTCTTGCTCAGATGGACCTTCTTACCAAAACTATGAGTGACCTGAAGACTCAAATTCTATGTATTCAGGAGGCACAAACTCATTCCCAACAGCCTCCCAGGTCACGGGCTGAACCCAACATTAGCAATACCAACCAGGCATCTGCCTCATACCGCCAGGTGATTCACATTCAGGTAGAGCCGGTTCCCTTGCTGCAGTACTATCCATCTCAACCACCATCTACGGATACGCAGATGGTGGTCTATTAGCCGGAGCAGCCACTGGCCGTTCTTCCTCCATCCTCCTTCGAGCAGGACCCGTTGATAGAAGTTAATGGGATATGGTACGACCGGTACCCTCAGCCCGGGATTCGTCGTGATCATCCCGGATTCCGTTGGGGCAACGGTAGCTCCTCCTCCCAGCAGCAGAACCCTGCTCAAGGACATCAGAACAGCCAGCAACAGCAACACCAGCAGCCCTAGTATGCCCAGCAGCAGCAATATCAGAGTGGCCCTCGTCCTGCCTATCAGGGACAACAGTGGAGGCAGCGACAGCAGCCTCAACAGTCTTATTCCCATCACTCCCAGTATCCACCACAGCAGCAGCAACAGCCCCATTTCCAGCAGGGACAACCATCCGGTTCTCAGGGTCCCGCTTTTGAGAACCCAGCTCTCGATGATCTTGCCCGCTTGCTCTCCGAACAGCGAGCATCCTTCAGGCAAGAAATGGATGAATTCCGGCAGAAGATGAGGGAGATTATAAAAGGGAAGGCCGCCATACCCGCTCAGATTGAACCTAACCCGAACAATCTGAAAAGGAAGTCTGAGCAGGTAGAGTTTACAGAGGATACCTCTCCTAGTGATTATTTGAGTGACATGTCTTATTCCTATCATGATGCTGATTTTGTCTCTACTAGGAGCGGTAGGATGCCAGCCGGCGGCGCCTCTTCTGAGCAGCAACTAGACGCAGGATCAGGAGCGCCAGAGGAGCAGAGGAGCGGTGCTGATACTGCTCATAATGATGTTGACGGTGGTGCTGATGCCACCCATGATGGAGTCCAGGACGACGGTGCTGATACCGTCGTGATACCAGTTGCAGACGGTGGTGCTGATACCACCATTTTGGATGATGAACCAGAGCGCGGTGCTGATGCCAAGATGACCGGTGGTAGTGCTGAGGCCACCACTTATACTTTTGTTGAGCCTCCCTCTGTGATGTTACCACCTTTTGTATCTATGGACTGTGGTAACAACAAAAAGAACAAAAATATCAATAAAGGAAAGGTTTCTGTTCACATTGCGGATCCATATGAGTTGCATGATGATGATTGTGTGGATCCCTATTCCTCACAGGCACAGGGGACTATTCCTAGTCCTCCATCTGTGGAGGCCCCTACCATTCCCTTCCCTGAGGCACTCCGCCGAGCGAAGGGGAATAAACGAGAAAACCCCAAAAAAGAACAGCAGGTAGAGTTCGGCAATCAGATGATAGACAGATTCCATATTCAGCTGACTCTACAAGAAGCACTTGAGCACATCCCCCTCTTCAAGAAGAACCTGAAAGAGAAGACTACCGTCCGCAGGAAGAGGAGGAACCACAGAGATCAAATCCATGTGCTCACTCATTCCACTTGTTGTACCATCCAGAACAAGCTGCCAGCTAAGCGACCAGATGCAGGAGCTCCCTATGTCAGATGCGAGATTCAGGAGCAGCAATTTGATCGTACTCTATTAGACAGCGGCTCTTCAATTAACCTTCTTCTGGCAGCCTTACTCGACCGACTCGAGTTTGGTCCTCTTCTTAGGAGCAGGACAGTCCTTCAGTTTGCTGATAGGTCGACTAAGAGGCCGAAGGGGTTATTGAAAGACGTGGTCGTTACCATTCAGGGCCTGAAATTCCCCGTGGACTTTGTTGTATTGGACACGGAGATCCCTGAGTCGGTAACTGATGCCCACATCATTCTCGGACGTCCATTCTTGGCCACAGCCAAGGCGGTGACCGACCATGATTGTGGGAAGGTATGCTTTCGCGTAGAGGGCGAGACCATACAAATAGAGACGATCGAGGAGACCAGAGCTAGAGAATTAGAATGCTCAGAGAGATCCAGTGAAGCAGCGCAATTGACAGAGGAAGAGCTAGACATCCACCAGGTGTGTGATTTTGTGATGACTGATGATGAATCCAACTGGGTAGATCATGTAGCACCGACCCTCGCCTTGCCTACAGATTCACTGTATCTACAGCTCATGGCAGTCGAGAGCCGGGAGAGCACACCCCTGGATGAGGATATACCTGAGGCTGACAGTGCTGTGATGAGTGATGCTGATAAGTTTCAATCATGTTCATGTTCTTCTGATCCCTCGGATTCAGACATTGATTGGGATGATGTTGATGATTATGTGCCTTGTCTGATTCCTTCTGAGTCAAAAGCCATGACAGAGTGCGAGCCAGTGCAGTTCATTGATGATTCCGTAAACCGCCTTTTGTCAGAGATTCACGCAGAGCGAGAGTTCTCCCATGCAGACCTGGTCGTATTCACACAGACATATCAGAAGCCAGATCTGCCGCCTCCCAGTTGTCCAGAACTGAAGCCTCTGCCGCAGTCGTTGAAGTACAGATTCCTTGCGGGTGAGCCAGATATGCACCCAGTCATTATCTCAGCAGGCTTAACTGGAGAACAAGAATCTCGTCTAATGGAGGTTCTTGAAAGAAACCGCAAGGCGATAGGTTGGAGTATCGCTGATCTCTAGGGATTAGTCCGGCTCTGTGCTCTCACCACATTTATCTTGAGGATAACGCTAGGCCGTCGCGTGAGTTCCAACGACGGCTGAACCCGAATCTTCGAGACGTAGTCATGAAAGAAATTTCCAAGTGGTGGAGTCTGGAGAGGAGATCGCTGCCAGAGTACCAACTTCTTGGAGGGTCTGTGTGGATTACAGACGATTGAATGAGGCCACCAAGAAGGATCACTTCCCGCTACCCTTCATTGATCAGATTATCGAGCGACTAGCCGGGAAGAGTCATTATTGTTTTCTTGATGGGTACTCTGGATACAATCAGGTGGCCATTGCGCCCGAAGACCAGGAGAAAACGACATTCACCTTTCCGTTCGGGACGTATGCTTTCAGACGGATGCCCTTTGGTCTATGTAACGCTCCGGCGACATTCCAGAGGTGCATGTTGTCCATCTTCTCGGACATGGTGGGTGACTGTTTAGAGGTCTTCATGGATGACTTCTCGGTTTACGGCGACGGGTTCGATGCTTGTCTTGACTGCCTAGACCGTGTGCTTCAGCGCTGCATAGAGGTCAACCTTGTTTTATCTTGGGAGAAGAGCCACTTTATGGTGACTCAGGGGACTGTCCTTGGTCATATCGTCTCCAACAGGGGCAGGAGGTCGATCCGGCTAAGGTGGATGTCATCAGAAAACTCAATCCACCGTCTAATTTGCGTCAGTTGCGGTCTTTTCTGGGGCATGTCGGTTTCTACCGACGGTTCATTCAGGACTTCAGTCGTATTGCCCAACCGCTCACTGACTTGCTGACGAAAGACACCGAGTTTATTGTCAATGATAAGTGTCTTGAGTCGTTTGAGACTCTCAAAGAAATGGTTGTTTCAGCTCCTGTCCTTCAGCCACCCGATTGGTCTCTCCCATTCGAGATCATGACGGATGCTTCAGATTTTGCCGTTGGGGCTGTGCTTGGACAGAGGAGAGATGGATTCCCTTTGCTATTCACTACGCCAGCCGGACCTTGGATGCCGCTCAGCGGAATTACACTGTGACTGAGAAAGAGATGCTGGCTGTAGTCTTTGCTCTTGATAAGTACCGATCGTATATTCTCGGATCTAGAGTAACAATCTACATTGATCACACCGCCATCCGGTACTTAATGGCTAAGAAGGATGCCAAAGCACGTCTTACCAGATGGATCCTTCTACTCCAGGAATTTGATATTGAGATTAAGGATAATCCTGGAGTCAAGAATGTGGTGGCGGATCATCTCTCCAGATTAGAGAATCTTGAGGAATCTGAGCCCAGCGCACCTATCATTGAGACGTTTCCAGATGAGGCGATCTTGGCTGTCACCTCACTCCCGTGGTATGCTGACTTTGTAAACTATCTTGTTGCCAAGACAGTCCCTCAGGGTTGGCCCAGGCAGAAACTTGAGACCTTCCTAGCTAAGGCCAAGTTTTACCATTGGGAGGATCCCGTCCTTTATCATGAAGGAGGGGATAGTATTTGGAGAACGTGCATTCCTCAAGAAGAGCAGCAGAGCGTCCTCACATACTGCCACAAGCTTGAGGCAGGAGGACATCATTCAGGAAAAAGGACAGCACAGAAGGTGCTTCAATCCGGCCTATGGTGGCCTACTCTCTTCAAGGATTCTGATGAGTTCGTGAAGAGATGTACTGACTGTCAGAAAATGGGAACCTGCGGACAGAGAGACATGATGCCCATGCAACCCATTCACTTCTGTGAGGTCTTTGATGCATGGGGGATTGATTTCATGGGCCCATTTCCTAAGAGTCAGGGATTCGAGCATATTTTGCTCGCTGTGGATTATGTCAGCCGATGGGTTGAGGTCATTCCCGCCCGAGCCGCAGATGCGAAAACCGTGTGCAAATTCTTGAGGAAAAATATCATTTCACGGTTCGGGGTACCTAGAGTCTTGATTTCAGACGAGGGGTCTCATTTCATCAATGATAAGGTTAGGGCCCTTGCAGACGAGTTCGGCATTGACCATCGGGTTGCCACTCCATATCACCCTCAGACTAATGGTCTTGCCGAAGTATCGAATTGGGAGATAAAGACCATCTTGCAGAAAGTTGTCCGCCCAGACCGAAAGGATTGGTCACAGCTTCTGGACTCGGTCTTGTGGGCTTATCGGACTTCTTTCAAGAATCCATTAGGGACATCTCCCTTTCGTCTCGTCTATGGCAAGCCGTGCCATTTGCCAGTGGAGATCAAGCACAAATCTTTTTGGGCAGTCACTGAGTTGCTATTAGATCCCGAGAGTATAGGAGAACAGAGAAGAGCAGATTTGGCAGCCCTGGAAGAACTGAGAGATACAGCCTTTTCCAACAGCCTACAGTACAAAGAAAAAGTGAAGACATGGCACGATTCGCATATCAGCCATAAACAGTTTGAGCCAGATCAGAGAGTATGGTTGTTTGATTCCAGGCTGAAATTATTCCCAGGAAAGTTGCAGAGCAAGTGGAAAGGTCCGTTTGTGGTCAGGAAGGTACATGACAATGGCAGCATCGACATATCCGAACCATCATCCTCCTCTACCTTCCGCGTCAACGGTCAACGCCTGAAGTTATATCTAGATCATGACCCGCCGACCATTGACGTTGCCCCCATTCTTCTGGTATGAGATGTGTCCTTTGACTCTAATCATCTGCATCTCATACATGGTGATCAATTCCATCTTCCGTTGTACAAATCCATCTGTTCATATCACTTTCATCTATTGATTTATTTTCTTCTTTTCTTCTTTTCCTGTCCTATTTTCTTCATCTATCAAAAAGGTGCCCCCCCTTGCAGATAGTTTTCTATACTTAGGACGTACTTTGTCCTAAGTATAGGGGGGTGGGCACCCTGAATTTCTCTATTCTTTTCGATCCTCTCCATTGTCTCCTCTTCTTGTCTATACTTAGGGATATTTTACCCTAAGTATAGGGGGAGACAATCTGAGTACGATATGTTCATTCCCACCCTTGACCCTCCCTGCTTTGTGTACAGTCTGCTATACTTAGGATTATTTGATCCTAAGTATAGGGGGGACGGTCAACTTCTCATTCTTTTGTTCATTTCTTATTCATTTATTCTTTAGATTTTTTTATACTCAGTACGAGTTATGTCTTCTCTTTTCTCTCAGATCTATGAGGACATAGCTCCAGCTAAGTATAGGGGGGTCGTATATACGGTGTATATACTTTAGCCATAACTCGTACTTTCGTATTTTCTCAATAATATGGCTAATCATAATTAAAACCCATTAAAAACCTTAATAAAAAGGTGTCTGGTTCCTCAAAGTCTGTTTGTATATACTGATTAATAAATCAGGTGAAAATGTGTTTTGCAAAATGTTTGAAAAATAGTTTGAAAATCTTTGTGAACATCTATTGAAAACTATTTTGAAAATATTTTGTTACATGTTTTCTACCTTTGTAAAAAATATGTGATTTGTAAAATTATTTTCTTTGTGTGAAATAAAATGTTTGAAAAATGATTTGCAAATGGTTTGAAAAATGGTTGCAAAAATATTTGAAAAACCTATATATACTGTTTTGAAAGCCTTTGCAAAATGATTTTCAAATGTGTGTACATGTTTGTAAAAATGTTTGTAAAAACTATTTTGGACTATAGTTTTCAAAAATCGTGTGAAAAGCTTGTGTCAAATAAGTTTGAGGAATACCTACATCACACCAAAATCCACTATATGTACTTATAAAATTGATCACTTACCCTTGTAAAATCTTGAAATCCACTTCTTGTATATAAGAAGCACGCCCGTGTACATATTTTTCACCTAGTTTTCAGCCAAAAATCTGTTGTTTTCAAAAAGTCCAAAAACATTTGCAAAACTAAAATCCAAAAACATCTGAAAAATCTTTTTTGAAAAATACAAAAAAAGCATGCATCATCTTTTCAAAAAAATCCATAAAAAGTTCAAAATCTTTGAAAATTGCATCACAAAAATATTTTCTGCATAGCATTGCATGGCATGAGCATTTTTCGGATTGAGTTTGATAACTGAACAAGTCTAAGTAAAACCCGGAGATTGGAGCTTGATTGGACCTTAAAATCGACCTAATAACAGGAACCTTATAGGAACTGGGTTTGAGGTACTTCAGGTCTAGTTGACTTAATTCTTTGAGGATCACGGGACTTGGTTCAATGGATTCTTGACTGCCTAAGTAGAGTATTTCGAAGCACACGCACGGCTCTTTTTGATAATGACCTAACTTGGACACATGCACCTTTCACATAGCTCTCCACGGATGAGGTGGTGAGGAGGCAGTTTCCTTTGGCTTGGGGTAGCATATGAGGGTAGTACTTCTAGGCGGAACCTCTCTTCTTCTTCTAGTGAAGGAAGTGCACCTCAACTTGGTCTAGTGGTGATGAAGGCTAAAGACAGAAGCCGTGGGTTGCAATAAAGCTTCAAAAGAGGGATAGTCTACTGGCTCAAGAGGAAAATTTCTTGTATATATGCTGCACCATGTAGATATGTTGTACAGATGTACTTGAAAAAAAAAAGCAAAAAGAACTCCAAAAAAGTGGTGGGTCGGATTGAAAATTTAATAACCCCACCGGAGTGTATATAGTCCAACAAAGCAAAAGCTTATGGTATCCATGTTACATCTCATGAAGCTTGCAGCGGGAGACTTGGCTACACTGGCTGAGCTTCCAAAAGTCTATACTTCTTCCCCCTCTTCTTGAGCCGGTTGCACTTGAACTTAGAAGGGAATACCCCGCTTCTCGAGGAAAGAGTTGCTAGACCGAGGCATTAGAGTTACCAGGTTGGGGGAGGTTGCTTCTTTGTTACTTCTGAGGTGGGGAGCTACTTATCACTTACACTGTACGAGTCAGATTCATAGTCATAAGGGTTTGCGTATGAGTTGAAGTATTTCTGACCTGGCTATTGAGGAGACTTGGACAGAGTTTTAGGATTCTCAAGGACTGTTGGATTTCAAATTTAGTTCTCATTAAGGTTCCGACTGCACTAAAATTCCAAAGGTCCGACTTAAGCTCCAAACTTTGATTTTGTGAAGACAAGTTCGATAATTAAACTTCATCTAAATTTCTTCTTTTTCTTTTCTTTCTTTTTCTTTTTGCACTTATTGCATAAGTGTTTGCTAGAGACTAGCAAAGGTAAAGTATAGGGGGATGATGAATCCACATTTCATCATCTTTATTCTATCATTTTGGCACCAAAAACCCTAGCAAATACTTGTAAATAGCCTCTATTTCATCATTTTAGCATTCATACATGTGCATCTAAATAGTGTCTAAATTACTGTAATATAAGCCAAAATTATAGAATAAATAAAAGAAAAGAAAAAGAATAAAATATTGTGAATATTTTATGACCTAAAACCCTGAAGACCTAGGCATCTTGATGAATAGGTCGACAAGGAATAAAGTAGGGGGAGATAAGGGTCAAATACCCATATTACTATATTCATTCTTTATTCATTTTGGGACCTATTTTTGGTTCCACTTTTTATACATCAAATAAAGAAACTTTGTACATGAAAGTTGTAGATAATTTTATTAGAAAAATACAAAATTGATTTCACTGAGAAATAATGTACAGATAAAAAGTTATGGTCTGAATAAAAATCCAGAATCCCAACTTCCCATACCCGTATCTCACAAATAAAAACTCCAAATGCAGCATACTCACCTTTAATTGTATATAGAAGAAAATAAACTAATTAATGGCGGTGGTTTCGCATTTGGCGGAACTACGGTTTGAAAGTTGAGTTTTGGACCCTCATTGTATACTTGTACATATTAAAATATTCAATTTATTATTTATTCATTATTTTTAAATTTTTATATTTTTATAATGTTGTAAATATTACTTATAATAATTGGGAATACTAAAATCAGAATAAAAATGTAAATAAAAATCAAAATAAAAATACTTATATACACAAAACAAAGATACAATATCTATGTACATACCTATATAACATCCTCTTCTAATTTATTAAATAAATCAGAAAAATAAAATAAAAATATATATGTATTTTATGATTTTAGAAAATAATAAACAAAAATAAATAAATTAAAAATACAAAAATAAAAATAAAATACTCAAATATGTAGATAATATACCTATATAGGGGTATAAAAGTAACTTGTAAAAATATACTTCATAAAATAAATTAAAAATCACAATAAAATACTACATAAAATTTTAAACATTTTTTATTCTTTAACCAAAAATTAATTCGGCCTTTTTCTATTTTTAAACAAATTAATAAAATAATTTTTTATTCTTTTCCCTCGTTGGTCCCCGTGGACCAACCAGGTACGGTCTAGAGTTGACCTCGGTCAACTCCCTGACCAAGGCCTGCCACTTCTGACGCCCTGATTTTCCCCCGTTTTCAAGAAATTTTGGCGTCGATCCTTCCATTTTCTCGCCTCGAATCCTTCTTGGAACTTCTTCCCTGATCATCCCTCTCCCACGACGCACCTTCAGATCACGCAAAATCCTCATGATGTGCGCGTGGATCTCGCTTGAAGGAGACGCCACCCTTTTCTACTTAAACAACCCGCCACCTTCGAGCCCAATTTTGAACCCTCTTGGACCATTAATCCTCCTCCCTTTCGTGCTCTGTGAGTAGCCGGAGGTGACAGCTCCACTGCCCTGCCGTCAGACGAGTCGAGGAAGGCTCGAGGCGTCTCCACCACCTCCGCCAACCACCAGCGTCGAGGTCCTTCCACCTCAGGTCTTCCACCTTCGAGGAATCACTTTTTCCCCTTCCTTTTCGTTCCATTTTATTCCCCTTAGTTTCAGTATCAAAAATCCCAAAAAAATCGAGTTCCCCGTCGATCGATCCATCTCCCATAGCTCTTCATCGGAGTGCACCTGCGGCTGTCGTTCATTCGCCTTACACCGATCATCTCCGACCATCCGCTACGCCTCCGCGGGGTCCAGGCATATTGCCCTGGACCCTCTCACCTCTTTTTGCAGGTCAAGACCCGGTCAAAGCCCCTGGGGGCTCATTTTGAAGCTTCACCGGAGATCCCTGGAGCTCGAAGCTCCGCCGCCTTCGCGCCACCGCCACCGTGCTTCTTCGACGAAGCTGAGTACCCCAGCACATAGAGAGACCTTCCAGGAGTTCGCAGCCCATTTTTGGAGCTCATCCATCGCCAGAGGGCGGAGATTTAGCTCAGGGAAGCTCGCCTCGCCGGCGCTGCTTCCCTGTTCTTCCTCATCGCCTCTCCACCGTCACATCTGGCCGCATCTCCAGAACTAGCAGCAACCGTCAGATCTTCTCCAACCATCACCGTCGGATCCAACCGAGGAGATCTGATCGCAGCCATTCATCGCCGAACCGTCATCGCGCGTTCTGCGCGCCACGTGGATAAGTGAGCGGCCCTTGGCCGTTCGATCGCGCACGAGGAGATAAGGCGTGGGTATTTTGCACTTTTCCCCTCGCCAAAATTTGTATTTCATTTCAGTCCATAAACTTTAAGCTGTAGTTTAAATATTCTTGTAATATTTGCCATTAGAACCCCGTAGTTTGCTTATTTGCACTTAGATCCAATCCACGTCACCACACGTGCCCGGTGCGCGTGAGGGGGCTGGGTATTTTGTAAGAACCCCCCCTGGAGTTTGTTTATTTCGCTTAAGTCCATGAACTTTTTAATTAAGTTGTGATGTTTTGGAGAAATTGCATCTGAGCCCCTGGAACTTTGTAATATTGCAAAAATACCCCTACCAGGTCACGTGCCCAGTGCGCGTGAGTTGGACATTTTGCAACGAACCCCCTCCGGGTTTGGGTATTTGTTTTTAGTCCAGAAACTTGTATTTAACGTTATAAATTTTTGTGGAAATTGCATATGTGCCCCTGGAAGTTCGGATAATTGCACTTATACCCCTACCAGGCTTGTTTAACTTTTGGATGCTTGTTGTAATTATTTAAACTATCATTTTAGCTCCAAAAATCCCACAAAAATAGGGTTAAGCTTCTGTTGGCTTGTATTTTGATGCCCTAATTTTTAGTTTTTGATTTTGTTTTGATTTTATACTTATTAAAAATCAAAAACTTGCTTTTTATGTACTGTCTCGCTTAGAAAATGCCAAAAAAAATATTAAAATACTTCGAAAAATTCCAAAAAAATACACAGTGTCTATTTTAACCTATTTTAGTGTCAGTTCAAAAATCACTAAAAATCTCAAAAGAAAAACCTTAAAAATTCGAAAAGACTCAAAAATTTCAAAAAATCTATAAAATTGTAGAAAACTCCAAAAAATACAAACTCAGCTCCTGTTTGTTGTATATTTCAGTAGCTTTATTTGAAAATTAGTGTGAAAAATTTTGAGTACTGGTTGCTATTTTTAAATCCCATTTTACTCACAGCCAGCACATATTTCACTGTTTTGCCTTGTTTCAGTATTTAAAAATACCAAAAACACCTTGAAAAAACTCCAAAAATCATAAAAACAGTAAAAAATCCTAAAAAATACTAAAAACATTTTATTTCTGAATTTTTGGATATTTTTGCACATTTTTATAAATATTTTATATTGTCTTGTATTACATTGTTTATAAATTCCAATATTGAAAAGAAAAAAATATAAAATATAAAATATAAAAATCAGAAAATTAAAAATCAAAATACAAAATTAAAAATTAAATTAAAAAAATTTAATTAAAAAGTAAAAACCCACAAAAACATCTTTGCTTGCTTGCTTAGTGTAGACACATCACACGCATGCACTCACGCACACTCTTGTGAATTACCCTGCTTGCTCCCTGTGTTCGAACTCTCTGCATACTTGTCACTATACACCATTTGTGCAGAGTTAAAAATAAATTTTAACTCCACATTATTTCTAATTTATTGATCTTTAGTGTGGGTTAATTATTGATTAAACCGGGATTTTGTGTGGTCAAACACCGACTGTTGACTCGCCTTGTGAGTCAATACAACCGCACTCGATTTCGTCTTTATCAGGCGGCATCGGGTCCTTGGTTGATCTCCCGTGGCGGAGGACTCGGTTTCGAGATGGTGCTGATCCGTTCGCGGGGTCGACTTTGAGGCGGGTTTTGATATCCGGAGTCCCTTTGAGATGTAGACGTCTTGGCATAATCCAAGCCTGCTTGGCATCATTGGGAAGGGTTGTTGCACTCCTCTCGGATGGTCTGAAACCATGTGGTGGTTCTGAGGTCATGGTGGAACTGTCTGGGTCGCCTTGCCCCTTGCCGGAGACGGTGATAATGGTTGTGGGTCGGACGTCGTTCCCTCTCGGCCTCGCAGCGGTGGACAGTGCTTTTGTGAATGATGGAGGTGGGGAGCTGGAGGAGGTGGCGGCGCAGGGACTCCCGTCGCCGGCAGCAGAGGAGGAGACGCGCGGGCACGATGCGTCGTTTGGGCTAATCGACGGAGAAACTACGCCGCTTTTCGCGGAGATGAATGGGGAATTTAATACGTGTATTAACTCCTCAAGGCTGAATTCAAAATCTTTTGAAAAGCAAAGCTGTGGCTTTTCGTTGGAGGGTTTCTTCCCAAATTTGGGACCAATTCAACGCACAAGCCAAGAGGTGACGTGGGAGCCATTCATTAAGAGCCATTCGATGAGAGCCACTCAAGGCTCCATTCCCATCCAATTTGGGAGCCATTCAATGCACAATGCCATGCAAATTGACGTGGGTGGGAGTGGCGAATTGGAGGGAAACGTTGGCAGCAAGTGGGTCGCAGATCATACGTCATCTAAGGAGGGTCCGGCTCCTGTATATCTAGCGGACGCACATCTTGGCCCCCATTCGGTGGCAGATGTGGTCTCTTCTGGTTGTCCTACCGCGAAGTTGGCGATTGATTTCTCATGCTACTCGTACCTCAAACATCACTCGACAGTTGATGCAAGCAACAGTGCTTGTTCTGTAGGGGGTGGAGGTATGTTTACCTTTATGAGCTCGAAGAAGGCAGCAAGAGGAGGCTGGGCACGTAGCGGCAAGATGGAGAGGAGAGGGGGGATGGGCAGGGGAGTTGCGATAGATAGACCAGAGAAGCTTCGGTGCCAGGCTGTGTTTCTGCCTAACTCAAGAAAGCGTCGTCGTTTGGAGTGCGCTTTCGGGCCCTTAGGAGGTGTTGAGAATGGAACCGAACCCCATGCTTCAGGTTAATGTGTTATGCCAGATCTTTGCGCTCAAGTGGAGGGTGGAGAACCAGTAGAAAAGGGATCGGTGGAGAGCTTACGGCAGCAGGTGGCTAAGTGTGTTCAGGTGGAGCTGGCGGGGGAAGCCCCCTCTGTTGATAAATGAAGATCCTCTCCTGGAATGTGAGGGGCCTGGGGCAGCTAGAAAAACGACGAGATGTCGGGTCCTTGTTGGATGAGTGGCGGGCGGATGTGGTTTGTTTGCAAGAGACAAAGATAGAGGTTTGGGACCTCCCTCGCTGGAGATCTCTTTCCGGGGCTAGACTTTCACAGTTTAGAACGGTGGCATCTATCGGTGCGTCTGGGGCATCCTTGTTGGTTGGAATGGTGACTTATTGGAGTCAACGGACTCAGTGGATGCTCAACACTCCTTTTCAGTGGTACTGACGCGCAAAAACGATGGTGTTCGGTTTCTTCTGTCTGCAGTTTATGGGCCTTTAGGTGCGCATTCTAGATCAAACTTGTGGGAAGAGCTCTCTCTGATTCGGACGCGATATGGAGACCTTCCTTGGCACATTGGTGGTGATTTCAATGTCACCCTTTTCTCTTCTGATCGACTTCGGGATCGAGTTGGATTGGATCTTGGCTCACCTGCGTTCAGAGATTTTGTTGAGGAATTCTCTATGGAGGTGTTTGATGCTTCGAATTCTCATTTTACTTGGCGGAATACCTCTTCAAGATCTAGGTTGGATCGATTTTGTGTTCGATGGAGCTACTTGAAGCCTTCCCGTGGGCATTTTCTAGGTCCCTGCCGCGGAGTCACTCAGATCACACGCCTATCTGTTGGGACTCAGGTGAGTCAGTTCGTTTGGGCAGCCCATTCCGGTTCGAACGCTCTTGGCTCCTGGCGGAGGATATGAGGTATCATATTATTCAGTGCTGGAGGGGAGTTATTTCATCTGGATCAGTGTCGAGGGACATGGCGTCTCGTCTGAGGGCGCTCCGGTTGATGCTGGTGAACCTTCGAAGGGAGATCAGATTGCGGCGGAGTGAAAGGAGGGACCGTGCCCAGGCTGATGTGGCTCGGTTGGACAGACTTGAGGATGGCAGGGATCTTTCTGAGGAGGAGAAATTAATGAGAATGGGCTATCAGGGTGTGCTTCTAGAGGAGGACAAGAAAAGAGAGGTAGAGTGGAGGCAGCGGTCGAGGCAAAACTGGTTGAAGGAGGGTGATGCGAATACGAGATTTTTTCATGCGATGGCAAATGGCAGGAGGCGGCGAAATCTTATCCATTCCCTAGAGATTAGGGGAATGCATGTGGAAGGAGAAAGGGAAATCGGGCTTGCAGTTGTTGAACATTTCAGAGAAGTTAGTAGGAGGGACCATCCTAGTGGGGTTCGTTGGCATGATAGAGAAGTGCCTCGACTTTCGGAGGCTCAGGCATCGCAGTTGGTTTGCCCTTTCACACTTCAGGAGGTCCTACAACGGTTTTTGATCTAAATGCAGATGGTTCTCCAGGACCAGATGGGTTTCCTGTATTCTTCTTTCGTGAGTTCTGGGACTTGGTGGGCCAAGATGTGTTAGCTATTGTTGAGGAGCTCAGAGGTGAGAACCGTGGCTTTGATCGATTAAATCGATCTTTAATCTTCCTTTTACCCAAGAGAGAGATGGCGGTGCGAATGGAGGACTTCAGACCTATTGCACTTTCAAATGCCATATATCTCATTGTTGCAAAGGTTCTTGCGAACAGACTACGTATTGTTTTGGATAGCATCATCAAAAGCTCGCAGACTGCTTTTGTTCCTGGTAGACATATGATGGATGGTGTGGTCATTGCCTCGGAGATTGTTGCTGATTGGAAGAGGAGGAATGTCAAAGGTATGCTTTGGAAGATTGACTTTTCCAAAGCGTATGATTGTGTTAGTTGGAAGTTCATCTGGGCATCTCTTTCTAGGCGTGGTTTCCCAGATGAGTGGATCTCTTGGATGAAGAGGTGTGTGACGACGACCTCTTGCTCTGTACTGGTTAATGGCAGACAGGAGGGGGGCTTTTTTCAGCCGCAGAGGGGGGTTAGGCAGGGATGCCCACTTGCCCCTCTCTTATTTGTTATTGTGGCAGATGCATTGTCGAGGATGGCTACTCGTGCGGTGGAGGGAGGTTTCATACAGGGCTACAAGCTTCAGAATTTGTCAATCCCAATCTTGCAATATGCGGATGACACGATTTTATTTGTGGAGGGGGGAGCACGCGAGGCTGAGGGCATTGCTACAGTTTTGGAGCTGTTTGGGGTTGTTTCAGGGCCGAAGCTCAATGAGGAGAAATCAGTGTTTGTTCCCTTCGGTCTTATGGAGGGGAGATGACCACAAAAATCGAGCGACTCAGGTAAAGGTATCTAAAATGGTCGTTGCGACCCAAGTCACCAGATGTGGACAATCCAGAAAAAGAAACCACCAATTATAAGATAAAATCACTCAAAACAAGCTAGCGGTCTTGCTATTATTTTAACCTGTTATAGCGACCAGGGTCGAACTCAAGGAGCACGTAATGGCCTTGCGGCCTACGAAGTAGTCAAAAATAGAATGAAAGAGAAGAAAAGAGTATTTTTGGTGGTTTTTAGGTTTTTCATATTTTTCGGATTTTTAATGAATTAAGAAACTAAAGAAAACAAGTACACAAGGAAATTCAACTATTTATTTAATGTATCAAAAATCAGTCAAAATTCCAATAAAAATATTTTTGGGTGTTTTATGTTTTTTACTGTTTTTGTTGAATTTTTGGGATTTTTCTGATTTTTATATGATTGTCTAAAAATGAAACAATGAAAGGAAAAGAAGGTACTGTCCAGCCGAGCTTAAGGGACCTAAATAAAATATCTAGAAATCCCCAATAAGCCTGGAGGTAATTTTCCTGTATAGAGAAATGAACAAGGAAAATTTGAGCACCTAAATTATTATTTTTGGGTATTTAGTTTATTTATTAGAATTTTTAGAAGTTTTTAGGTGTTTTTCAATTTTTAGAGTTTTATATGATGAAAAATAGCCAACATTGGCTAGAAAATCAAGTTTTGTAATTTTTAGATAAGTTTTAACATTTTTTTGTGATTTTTCAAATCAGACAGTAAGGAAAATGGATGTTTTTTTAATTTTTAAAAATATCAAAACAAAACAAAAATGTCTCCAAAAATTCCAGAAAATTTTACACTATGGCAGGAGCCATGTTTCCAATTTTCATTGGATTTGGAGTTGATTTGCTATTTTATTAAAAATCAAAACCAATACACAGTGCACAGGGACCTAAACGCAAATAGTGAAAGTTCTGGGGGGTCCGGTGCAAAATACCCACGAAATCACGTGCGAAGCACGTGTCTGGGGCACTCAGGGACCTATTTGCAAAGAAACTAAGTTTCTGGGCTAAATAAAAACAAGTATTAAAAGCCCAGGGAACTTAATGTAATTTACCCACAAAAATAACGCACATGCGCAAATAAACCATGCACAGGGGTATTAATGCAAATATCTAAAAATATTTCTTCAATTCAGAACAAACCAGAACTACAAGGGTGTCAATGCAAATACACCAAAGAAATTCACGTGACGATGCACGTGGTCCACGTAGACAGAGGTATAAATGCAAATAGAGAAAGTACGGGGTCCTAAGTGCAAAAAGTTCGGAATAAAATGAACTTGATAAAATATTTACAAGACTAACTAATAAATGCGAAAAGCAGAGGGGCCTAAGAACAAATTACCCCTTATTTATTATCCGAGGAGCTGGATGTGCGCCACGTGTCTGATCGGTCGGTGGAGGATGCGCAGCGCACGACGAAGGGAACCCTCGGCGAGATCCGACGACTGAGAAGAGCCCACGTGGATGATCGAACGGCTGAGCTGCGACGTGGGACTGCGAAGGTGCCTGGCTCGGATCGGATGGAGGAGGTGAAGCCACGTGTTAGATCTAACGGCTGCAACACGGCATGGCTAAACCTCGGTGAACGGACAGTTGCGATCGAACCCCAAAGGATCTGGCGGTGGCTGCAGCGCCGCAAACGGACGGACGTGATGTGATATGGAGCGTCGAGGTTGATCGAACGTCTGGGGAGGATGGTGGAAGAACACTTGGCCGGCGAGCTTCGCCGGCCCGATACACGCGCTGAGATCCTCCCGCGCTGCTCCTGAGGTGCGGAGAGGTTTCGCCGTGAAGCTCCGCAGCTGATGGCGGCCTCCGATGAGTCAGAGAACCACCAGAATGGCCCCGCGACGGCGGTGGCCTGAAGCTCCTGTGCTCTGAAGTTTCGACCTCCAGATGAGGTCGAGCAGGCCCGATACCTGCACAGGAAGAGGGTCGGGTCGAGGGCAAACTGCCTCGACCCGTCAGAGCGGGAAATGGGTGGCTGGTGCGTCGAGGCGAAGGTCCTCCGGCGAGCGGCGGAGGAAGAGGACCGAAGTCCCTGCTCCGGGCCGAGTCAGGGTTGGGTCGATGAACGAAGAATGTGCGGAGAAGTCTGGCGAAGGTGGTGGCTGATAACCCCAAAAATCTCGAAGACCCGGATGAAGGTAATAAGACAAGGGTCGTTGCGACCCGGATCTCAGAGGATAGGTATATCAAGAAAAAAAAATGAACCACTCACAAAATACAAAATCAATCAAGCACAAAAGCAGTCCTGCTAGGAGATTAACCTGGTATAGCACCCAGGGTCGAACACAAGGAGCACGGGTTGGCCAAAGGCCTACGAAGTAGTCAAGAATCAGAGAAAAAGGGAAAACATTTTTAGTGGTTTTTAATTGTTTTTAAATTTTTTTGGGATTTTTAATATGTGAAGAAAGTGAGAAAGACTAAAAACAATCACACTTTATCAATTTATTTAAAGCATCAAAAATCAAGCAAAAATTCAAGAAAAAATGTTTTTATGTTTTTTTGGGTTTTTAAGTGTTTTTGGTGAATTTTTGATAATTTTCTGAAGTGTATTTTATTTTCTAAAAATCAAACAGTGAGAAAAACGATGGGTACTGTCCAGCCAGGTCTAAAATCCAAAAATAAAATATCTAAGGATCTCAGAGGGACCTGGAGGTAATTTTCCTGTATACTAGAGAAAACAAGGAAAATTTGAGCACCAAAATTATTGTTTTTGGGTTTTTAGATTATTTAATATGATTTTTATGAGTTTTTAGGTGTTTTTGAATTTTTAGGGTTTTTAAGCAATGAAAAATAGCCAAAATTGGCTAGAAAATCAAGAAACACAACAAAAACAACACCTAATTTTTATAGAATTTTTAGGGGGGTTTTTATATTTTTTTGTGATTTTTCAAGTGAAACAGTGCCAAAAGTAAATGTTTTTGAATTTTTAAAAATAACAAATGCACTCAAAAATGTCCCCCAAAATTCTTAAAAATCCTACAACATGGCAGGAGCCATGTGTCAAATTTTTATCGAATTTGGAGATGAATTGATATTTTATTCAAAAATAACAAGGGGGCACTGTGCACAGGGACCAAAGTGCAAATACCCAAAGTTCTGGGGGTCCTGGTGCAAAATACCCAAGAAATCACGCGCGAGGCGCGTGTCTGGGGCACTCAGGGACCTATATGTAAGAAAAACAAGTCCGAGGACCTTTTAGTAACTCGTACCAAAAAGTCCAGGGGCTATGTTGCAAATAACCCGCTCAAAAGGCGCACATGCGCAAATACAATACTCACAGGGGCATAAATGCAATTATCAAAAAGTTTTCATTCATTAAAGAACATCCAGAACTACAGGGCTAAAGGTGCAAATACACCAAATATACACGTGACGATGCACGTGGCTCACACAAACAGGGGCATAAATGCAAATATAAACAAGCGCGAGGTCCAATGTGCAATTTACCCTACGTAAATAAAACTCCTAAAATATTTACAGGACTGACACGTAAAACAGAAACTAAGAGGGGGCCTAAGGTAATTTACCCCTTTATTACGTCGACAGCTGGATGGTGGACGCGTGGCGGATCTGACGACTCTGGTCTCAGGCGCCTCTCTTCTCTTCCGCACGTGGGCCGATCGACGGCGCAGAGGAGGACACGTGGACGATCGAACGGTGCTCAGGTGCTGGTGCCTCTTTCCTCTGTGCTAACGGTCCGGATCAACCCTCGAAGTGATCAACGGTGGCTGCTCCTTGATGAATGAACGGCGACGATCGAAACTGGAGCTCTGAGGGCTATCGGACGGTGATGGGGGTCCCTCGAAGAACAGGTGGCCGGCGAGGTTCGCCGGCCTCGTGCGTGTGCTGCGGGCCTCCTCAGCTGCCTCTGATGATCGAAGAAGGTCAGCGATGACGTCCCGCAGCTGGTGGTGGCCTCCGATGGCCCAACCGAGCCCTGGAGAGGCTCCGGCGAGGACGGCGGAGGGAAGCTCCTGGCCTGGATGTGAGGGGGTCTCAGATGGCCTCCTCTTGACCTGCAAAACAGCTCAAGAGCTTCGCGGGTCGAGGGCAAAGTGCCTCGACCCGAAGAAGCGGCGTGAGGGTGGACAGTGCGTCGGGGTGAGCGAGCTCCGGCGAGCGGAGGACGGTGGAGCTCGAACCCCAGCTCCTGTGCGAGCTGGGTTGAACGAAGGGGCGGAGAATGTGCGCGGAGGGATGGCGATGGTGAGCGTAGGTTCCGATGATCGAGAAGATGTGCGATATGATCAGAATCGACGGAACTCGGCGGAACTAAGATTTGGGGGTAACTCAAAATTAAGCTAAACAAGAAGGCTAGAAGGTTACCTGGGTGGAGTGGAAGACTATGCTGGAGCTAAGGTAGCTCCTGGTCGTCGCCTCGAAGGTTGTCACGGCCTGAGGCTCGAGCTCCTGCACTGGGCGGAGCACGGCGGCGCAAAGTCGCCGGATCAATGGTCCGGCCACCCCCTCCTCACTGCTACAAGGGCAATCGCGAGCTGTCACCTCGGGGATTGCAATGGAGGTCACGGGAATGAGAGTGGAGAGCCAAAGATGGCGAAAATGAGAGGCGGAGCTCGGCTATATACGTGAGTGCCGACCCGACTAGGGCTGGTCGGGTAGGGCTATGGGAAGCGCGGATCCCAATGCGAATACCCCGGCGGTCATGTCGGATGTACAAGGAATCGATAGGACCCGGGGTTTGCGGAGGAGGCGAGCGGATCAAGCGCGGAAAAAGAGGCGAAACCGGGTCGGGCGCGAGATCCGCAGGAGAAGGCGGTCCGCGGAGGGAGTTGACCGGAGGTCAACATCTCCGTGGACCAACCAGAAGCTGCCACGTGGAGAGGATTTGGAGCTCAAAAATAAGGCAGCAAATGGCCGATTTTGCAAAAATCCAAAACATGAAATATTTTTCTTTTATTTTTTTCTATTTTTTGGTGATTTTTAATCAATTTTTGGAAATAAAAATGAGGTATTTACATTATATAGGGATATATACAATATGGAGGCTTTTGATTTTCTGATTTTTAATTATTATTTTTATACAATTTTTATTCCCATTTTATATTTTATTTATTTAAAGAATAAAATGAGGAATAAAAGGATATTTTTATTTTATTTTTATTATTTATATACATAGGTGAAATAAATAGTTATGTACAACTATATACATGGCATATGTACAATATATTTTTGTATTTTTAATTTTTGTTATTTTTATTTGATTTTTATTTTAATTCTTTTTATTTATTTTATTTACAAAATATACCATAGAATATTCACAAAAAGTTTTGAAAGTAAATACATTTATTTATAGGGTTAAATAAATAAAGGGTGATGGTCTATGCACATGGTGGAGGGATATTTTTTTGCATTTTTGATTTTTAAATTTTTATTTTGTTTTTAATTGTTTCTAAATATATACAAAATATTTACAAGCATATTTTTGGGTGAGGAAAATATAATTTTATTTATTTACAAAAAACTGTACACATGAGCCCCTATCTCCCTCTACTTTGGCTTTTATGCGGTCAGGCCCATGCTGAGCCCTCCCTTGGGTTAGGTTGCTCAATATTTATTCTAAATATTTCCCTCTTTTTCTTTTTGATCTTTATTCTTTTATTTTTTGCACAAAAACATGCTAATTATATGTTTTTACACGATGCATGCTTTTGGTAATTATTTGTATTTACACATATCTACATGTATTTGCAAAGGTTTTTGTAGCTAAAATATAAGAATAAAGAGTGATGAATGGGTATTCATCACCCCCCTATACTTAACTTTGCTAGTCCCTTAGCAAACACTTATTTGAAAAAGAAGTGAAAAAGAAAGAAAGAAAAAGAAAAAGAGGATGTACATGGATCAAGGTTGAATTATTAAACTTTCCTTCATTAAATTAGGATATGGAGCTTGATCAGATCTTTGGATTATTAATGTGTCGGAACCTTATTTAGACTTAGGCTTAAAACTCAACAGCCTCTAAGTTCCACCAATCTATGGACAAGACTTCTCAATAAACCAGATCAGAACAAGTCTACATACACAAACTCTAATGACCATGAGTCTTTCCATGCAGTGTAAGTGATATGTGGCTCCCCACCTCAGAAGTAACAAAGAAACAGCCTCCCTCAACCTGGTAACTCTAATGCCTCGGTCTAGCAACTCTTTCCTCGAGAAGCGGGGTATTCCCTTCTAAGTTCAAGTGCAACCGGCTCAAGAAGAGGGGGTAGAAGTATAGAGTTTTGGGAGCTTAGCCAGTGTAGTTAAGTCTCCCGCTGCAAGCTTCATGAGATGTAACATGGATACCATAAGCTTTGCTTCATTTGACTATGTACACTCCGGTGGGGTTATTAAATTTTCAATCCGACCCACCACTTTTTTGGAGTTCTTTTTGCATTTTTGCATTTTTTTTTCAAAGACTTCTGTACAGCATATCTACATGGTGCAGCATATATACAAGAAATTTCCTCTTGAGCCAGTAGACTATCCCTCTTTTGAAGCTTTATTGCAACCCACAGCTTCTGTCTTTAGCCTTCATCACCACTAGACCAAGTTGAGGTGCACTTCCTTCACTAGAAGAAGAAGAGAGGTTCCGCCTAGAAGTACTACCCTCATATGCTACCCCAAGCCAAAGGAAACTGCCTCCTCACCACCTCATCCGTGGAAAGCCATGTGTAAAGTGCAGGTGCAAGTCAAGCCATTGTCTCTAAGAGTCATGCGTGTGTTGTTAAGTGCTCTACTTAGGCTCATCAAGATGACATATGCTCATAGCCTAGTGGACTCAAAGAATTAAGTCCTTATGGACCTGAAAAGCCTTAAACCTAAGTCCTATAAGGTTCCTCTTAAAGTTAAGTGGATTAAGATCTTATTCAAGCTCCATTTCTCAATTTAATTCCAGGCTTAGTTTAAATGTCAACTCTTATCCAGGAAAAATTATATACATATATGTACACAAGATGTTATTTACAAATATTTTACAATCATGCAAAATTTTTGAAAAATGTTTTGAAATCATGGATGATGATGATGTATGAAGTGCAAGTTTTGCAAAAAGATATTTTCAAATATTTACAAGCATTTACAAAAGATTTTTGCAAACTTTTGATTGTTCAAAACATTTTGGAAAAATTTTGTACTATATACATAATTTTGATACAAAAATATTTACACAAGCTTTACACAAAAGATTTTTGAAATCATTTTTACAAAAATACTTTGTACACTAGCTATGTATGTGCAAGGATAAAAGAGGTTTATGTACATGAAAATTTTTAAATTTTTGTGATTTTTAGCCATTTTATTTATTAACACACTCACACAAAGTACGAGTTATGGCTAAAGTATATATGAAATATATACACACCCCCCCTATACTTAGCTCGAACGATGTCCTCAGAGTGATCAAGAGCGATGAAGAAGACATAGCTCGTGCTTAGTAAAAGGGGAGTGAAAAGGAATGGCTAAGTACATGAATGAATAAATGAATAGAAGGAGAGGAACTCGGTGGTTTCCCCCTATACTTAGGATTAACTAATCCTAAGTATAGCAAGTTGTACATGAAGGGAAATCCGAGTGGAGAAGATACAGAGTCTGCCCCCCCTATACTTAGGGTAAAATATCCCTAAGTATAGGCAGCAAAACAAGAGCAAACCGAATGAAAAGAATACTCGTAGGTCCGACATCCCCCCTATACTTAGGGTAAAGTACACCCTAAGTATAGCATAATCATAAGATGAGAAAAGGGATGTGGGACTAAAGAATAGAATGATATGGACAACTGGATCTATACAGGCGGAGGAACAGTGAAAATCAGGCGTGAGATGCAAAAGATGTGAGTCAAGAGACCGCATCTCACGCAAAATGAATGGGGGCAACAATAACGTCCCGCGGCTCATGATCTAGAAATGGCTTGAGCCGCTGGCCGTTCACTCGAAAGGTGCTCTCAGAAGACAACTCGGATATATCAATACTACCATTGTCGTGCACCTTTCTGACGAGAAAAGGTCCCTTCCATTTGCTCTGTAGCTTCCCTGGAAATAATCTAAGCCTCGCATCAAACAGCCATACTCTCTGTCCAATCTCAAAATGCTTATGGCTGATATGGGAATCATGCCACTCCTTGACTTTCTCCTTATAATGTAGGCTGCTTGAGAAAGCTGCATCTCTAAGCTCCTCCAGGGCAGCTAACTTTGCCCTCCTCTGATCTCCCATACCATCTGGATCCATAAGAATATCTGTAACTGCCCAAAGTGACTTGTGCCTCAGCTCAACAGGTAAATGGCACGGCTTGCCATATACGAGGCGAAAGGGAGATGTGCCCAATGGAGTCTTGAAAGACGTCCTATATGCCCATAAGACCGAGTCCAAAAGCTGTGACCAATTCTTTCGGTCAGGGCGGACGACTTTCTGCAGAATATTCTTGATCTCCCTATTCGACACCTCAGCTAGACCATTCGTCTGTGGATGGTAAGGTGTGGCAACACGATGATTTATGCTGAACTCGCTAGCAAGGGCCTTCACCTGGTCATTGATGAAATGGGATCCCCCATCTGAAATAAGAACTCGTGGGACCCCGAACCGCGTGATGATATGCTTCCTCAAAAATCTGCAAACTGTCCTCGCATCAGCGGCTCGGGCGAGGATAGCCTCAACCCAACGACTAACATAATCAACGGCCAACAGAATGTACTCAAATCCCTGACTCTTAGGGAATGGACCCATGAAATTGATGCCCCATGCGTCAAAGACCTCACAGAAGTGAATGGGCTGCATCAGCATCATATCACGCTG
Source organism: Ottelia alismoides (assembly GCA_037367405.1). NCBI lineage: Eukaryota > Viridiplantae > Streptophyta > Magnoliopsida > Alismatales > Hydrocharitaceae > Ottelia > Ottelia alismoides. The sequence goes on along the minus strand of JAZKJV010010432.1, from coordinate 517,680 downwards.
TCCACAAGTGCCCATCCTCTGACAGTCAGTACACCTCTTCACGAACTCATCAGAGTCCTTGAAGAGGGTAGGCCACCACAAGCCGGATTGGAGCACTTTCTGTGCCGTTCTCCTCCCAGAATGATGTCCCCCTGCCTCAAGCTTGTGGCAGTAAGTGAGGACGCTATGGTGTTCCTCCTGAGGAATACACCGACGCCAGACGCTATCCCCTCCTTCGTGGTAAAGGATGGGATCCTCCCAGTGGTAGGACTTGGCCCTCGCAAGGAAGGTCTCAAGCCTCTGTCTGGGCCAATCTTGTGGGACTTTCCCAGCAACGAGAAAGTTCACAATATCGGCATACCACGGGAGTGAGGCGATAGCAAGGATCGCCTCATCTGGGAAGGTATCTCGAATAGGATCAATCTGCTCAGATTCCTCAGGCTGCTCTAATCGGGAAAGATGATCCGCCACCACATTCTCAACTCCAGGCTTATCCTTGATCTCAATGTCGAATTCCTGGAGTAGAAGGATCCATCTAGTCAGTCTAGCCTTGGCATCCTTCTTTGCCATGAGGTACCTAATGGCGGTGTGATCTGTAAACAAAGTCACTCTAGATCCAATGATATACGATCTGAACTTATCTAGGGCAAACACCACTGCTAGCATCTCCTTCTCTGTGACCGTATAATTCCGCTGGGCGGAATCCAATGTGCGGCTAGCATAGTGTATGGCAAATGGCACTCCATCCCTCCTCTGTCCCAGCACTGCCCCTACGGCAAAATCGGAGGCATCCGTCATGATCTCGAATGGGAGAGACCAATCAGGCGGCTGGAGAACTGGAGCCTCAATAACATGCTGCTGGAGAGTCGCAAAGGACGAGAGACACTTGTCATCGACAAGGAACTCGGTGTCTTTCGTCAAGAGGTCAGTCAACGGTCGGGCAATCTTGCTGAAATCCTGAATAAATCTCCTATAAAATCCAACGTGCCCCAGGAATGACCGTAGCTGCCTCAAGTTGGACGGCGGTGTGAGTTTCCTAATGACATCAACCTTGGCCGGATCAACCTCCATGCCCCTGTTGGAGATGATGTGGCCAAGCACCGTCCCTTGAGTCACCATGAAGTGACTCTTCTCCCATGACAGAACCAAATGAAACTCGATACATCGCTGGAGTACCCGGTCTAGGCAGTCAAGACAAGAATCGAATCCGTCACCGTAGACCGAGAAATCGTCCATGAAGACCTCCAAACACTCCCCTACCATATCCGAAAAGATCGACAGCATGCACCTCTGAAAAGTTGCAGGGGCATTGCATAGCCCAAATGGCATGCGTCGAAAAGCATATGTGCCGAAGGGACAGGTAAAGGTGGTCTTCTCCTGATCCTCAGGAGCGATGGCCACTTGGTTGTAGCCTGAGTACCCATCCAGGAAACAATAATGGCTCTTCCCTGCCAGTCTCTCAATGATCTGGTCAATAAAAGGCAGGGGAAAATGGTCCTTCTTGGTGGCTTGGTTGAGTCTCCTGTAGTCAACACAAACCCTCCAAGAGGTGGGTACTCGTGTAGCGATCTCCTCTCCCGACTCACTGATCACAGTCGTGATGCCCGTCTTCTTGGGCACCACATGCAAGGGGCTGACCCACTTGGAGTCGGAAATGGGATAAATAAAATCTGCACTCCACCATTTTGATATTTCCTTCATCACAACCTCTCTCAGGTTGGGGTTCAGTCGCCGCTGGAACTCACGCGACGGCTTCGCCCCCTCCTCAAGACAGATATGGTGGGAGCACACTGCTGGACTAATCCCATGGAGATCCGCTACGCTCCATCCGATCGCCTTGCGGTTCTTTTCAAGAACCCCCATCAGCCGGGATTCCTGCTCTCCAGTCAACTCGGCGGAGATGATGACTGGGTACATCTCTGGCTCGCCCGCAAGGAATCGATACTTCAGCGAAGTAGGGAGCGGCTTCAGCTCTGGAATGCTAGGTGCCGGCAAATCTGGCTGCGGAAGAAACTGAGTGAAAGCTGCAAGGTCGGCCAAATCTGCCTGGGAAAGTGAAAGCGTACTCTCGCAAACTGGATCGGGAGAAGGCGGCTCAACTGCACTGTCTCTGCTCGGCTCTGCATCTACCTCCTCCTCAGCTATAGGCTCAGGTGAACTCAGGTCTGGCATCTGATCATAACAATCGGCCCAATCAGACTCTGAATCCGAGGGATCTGCATCAATCGCGGTGGCATCAGTACCACCGGAAAACAAGGTGGCCTCAGCACCACCATCACTGAACATCGTGTAGCGATCAAGGACCGGCTCTGCTGCCTCTGTGGTATCCTGAACCAGGTCTGTGCTCTCCAGACTCACCTCTACTATCGTCTCTGCATCAGCTATATCTGGAAGTGAGAGGGTAGTCTGTGTCTCAAGATCTGCCCAAGCTGCATCATCATCTGTGATCACAAAATCACAGTCCTGGTAGATGTCTGGCTCTGCGTCTGTCAGCTGCTCTGAATCGGTACTCGTATCGGAGCGGGCTCTGAGTCTGGATCTGTAGTCCTCGACCGTCTCTATTTGTATACTCTCGCCCTCGACGCGAAAGTACACCTTCCCACTATCATGATCAGTCACCGCCTTGGCTGTGGCCAAGAACGGACGACCAAGGATGATGGGGGTATCGGTCACTGATCAGGGATCTCCATGTCCAACACTACGAAGTCCACGGGGAATTTCAGGCCCTGAATCGTGACGATAACGTCTCGTAATAACCCCTTCGGCCTCTTGACAGATCGATCAGCGAACTGAAGGACTGTCCTGCTCTGTCGAAGAGTGCCCAACTCGAAGCGGTCGAGAAGGGCTGCCGGAAGAAGGTTGATCGACGATCCGCTATCTAAAAGAGTACGGTCGAACCTCTGCTCACTGATCTGGCATCTGACATACGGGGCCCCTGAATCTGGCCTCTTGGCTGGCAGTCGGTTCTGGATCGCAAAACACGTGGCTTTCGTCAGCACATGTATCTCCGAAGTGTGGTTCCTCCTCCTCCTCCTGACTGTAGTCCTATCTCTCAAAGAACGCTGGAGAAGGGGGATGTGCTGCAAAGCCTCTTGGAGGGTCAGCTGGATGTGGAATCGATCAATCATGCTCTGGCTGAACTCCTCAAGCTCTCTCTTTTTTGGATTTTCTTTTTTCTTCCCCTTCCCCATCTGAAGGGCGCTAGGGAAGGGGATCACAGGGTCCTTCTCAGATGAAGGACTAGGAAAAGGTCTAAGCGGTTCAAGGACCGGATCCACACATACATCATGCACCACAGTGGGACCAGAAGAAAGTAAACCTTTTCCTTTATTCATAGCAGAGTTCCGAGATACATGAGTGCGAGGAAAAACAACATCTCTCTCTGTACACACACCGGTGGCCTCAGTACCACCACGGGCTGGCTCTGCTGCTGCTGCTGCTGGTAGACGTCGTGCGGTATCAGTACCGTTGGCTGGCTCGGCTGAATGGGTGGCATCAGTACCACCTCCTCGAACTGGTGAAGCGGCGGCCTCAGTACCGCCGGTGGGATCAGCATCCTTGGTGGCATCAGTACCACCGTCATCATCTGGAGCGACCTCAGTACCGCTCTCCTCCTCCTCATGTGGCGCCTCCGGAGTGTCCTCGTGGTGAAGCTCAGATGAGGCGTCGCCGCCTGCTGGGGTCCTACCGCTCCTAAGTGTGACAAAATCAGCATCAAATAGATCCGAAGAAGTATCATCAAATGGGTCACTAGGAGTGGCTAACTCAGTATGTACTACCTGCTCAGATTTCCTCTTGAGGCTGTTCGGATTGGGCTCTATCTGGGCAGGTATGGCGGCCTTCCCTCTCACCAAGTCCCGCATCTCTTGGCGGAACTCGTCCATCTCCCGTCTGAATGTGGCCTGCTGGTCCGTGAGGAGGCGGGCGATGTCATCCAAGGCGGGGCTCTCGTGGGAGCCCGACGGGTGGCCTCTCTGTGGGTGAGGCTGCTGGAAGTGATGTGGTGGGTAAGAGGGGTAGGATGGAGGCTGCTGCTGGTATCCCTGGTGAGCCTGCTGCTCACATCTCCAAGACTGTCCCTGCTGCTGATAGGGACGAGGACCGTAGGATGACTGCTGCTGATACGCTGGGGGTTGCTGCTGCGGCTGGTGCTGGTCTCTCTACTGGGAGTACTGCCCTCCCTGACCTGACGGCTGCTGCTGGGGCTGGGCACCACCACTCCCCCACCTGAATCCGGGATGATCTCGTCGGATCCCAGGCTGGGGGCGGTCATACCAAATCCCGTTGACATCCATCAACGGCTCTGCATCGAAGGGGGCTGGCGGCAGTACTGCCAGAGGCTGATCCGGCTGGTAGAGCACCATCTGCATCTCTGGAGATGGTGGGGACTGGTAGGTGGGCTGCGGCTGCTGGTACGGCTCCGCCTGTACAAAGTGAACCTGTCTAGGCTGCTCTGAGGAGCTGGAGCGCTGGGACGAGTTGCTGCTGCCGCCGGTATCGCCTCGCGACAGAAGACGGGGCTGTGAAGCCGTCTGTGTCTCCTGGAGACACATGAGCTGGGTCTTCATGTCGCTCAAGACCTGTGCCATCTGCTCCATCTGCGTGATACTCTGGCACTGCTTCTTCTCGATCAGCTCCATGCGGTCCAACTTCTCGCTGATGATACCCATGTCCGCAGCGGATGACTCTGCCTGTGCTGCTGCGACTGCGGACGAACTGGATGGACCTGCATCTACCCGTGCTATCCGCTGGTACTGCACGGATCCTGGCTGATGTGGCTGGGTCTTCTGAGTATAGAGCCTGGTCTGAGACATCACCATATAGTTCTCGGACATCTCCTCGTAGATGGCCCAGACCTGCTCATGGTCCTTGGCAAAGTAGGACCCGCCGCAAGAAGCGTTCACCAGACCCTGAAGCTCTGGCGTCAACCCGCTGAAAAAGCTCTGAACGAGGTTCGGCTTGGAAATGTCGTGGTGCGGGCATCTGTCTAGGAGCTCTCGAAACCTCTCCCAAGCCTCGTGAAACTGCTCGTTGGGAAACATGGAGAAGTTGCTAATCAGGGCCCTCGCTGCGTTCGTCCGCCCGAGTGGATAGTACTTTTTCAAGTACTCGGTGCAGAGCTGCTCCCAAGTGTAGACAAACTTCCCTAGATGCTTCAGCCAGGTGGCTGCTCTATCTGCCAGTGAAAACGGGAAGGCTATCATCTGGATCGTATCCTGGTCCACGTGGCGATCGTGGACAGTGCTACAGATCATCAAGAACTCCTGGAGGTGAAGGTGGGGCTCCTCAGTGGCTAGTCCGTGGAAACGAGGTAGTAACTGCAAGGTGTTCGAGGGGAACTTGAAGTCCCCCACGATCGCTGGCACTACCACCCAGTGATGCATCAGAGTAGATCCGGGGTTGTGTAACGCCCGCATCGGCTGTGGTGGTCCTCCTGCCGCGGCGGCTGCCGCGGCGGCGGCAGCGGCTGCTGCTGCTGCGGCTGCGGCCTCTGCATCAGGCATCTCCTCAGGCTCGCTCTGCTCTGAACCTCGCTCTGCTCTGAGCCTCTCCAACTCTCGCCTCATCTCTATCATGAATGCCCCCTGATCGCGTAACTGCTGCTGAACTGTCTCGAGCGATGCGATCAGGGTGGAGGTTGATCGCTCCCTGGTCAAATACAACATGTTGGTCTCCCTGCGGACTCTGGAGTGATCGTCTGATCTGGCTGCCATAGCGACGTCTGCAAAATCAAATGAGCCCAACTCAGGTGCTGTCAAATCGGCTAATCTCTCCTCGGGCTCATGTCTCTCAGTGCCGAAAGAAAGGGGGTCGAGGGGGAACAGGGCGGAATCGTACTCGGGCTCGGAGAGCTGGTCTGGGCTCTCACGAGCCAACCTAGATGATCGGGTAGACGTGCCCGAAAGCGGTGCAGCCAGAGGCTGCCTAAGAGACCGTCTACCCATCATCTTGATCTGGCGAGTAGTGCGGATGAGATCTGGAATCAACTATGATCAAAAACAAACCCCCGGTTCACCAACGCAACGCGAGCTGAAGACCGTGAAAGTTCGGTCAAATTATCTTGTCTATTTTATTTTGGTGAACACACAAAATATCAGAGCGCTTACGTGACCTGTTAGGATATCCGATGCTATCCCAACCGACTGGCCCGCACGGAAAAGTCGGTAATCAGTCGGGTCTAGCACCGGGAGGCTCTACCTAGGGTGCGGGTCACTCTCTCGCGCATCCAAACCAGACAATGAGGGGGTTGCTCTCCCCAAGACAAAGTTTTTAGGGTGAGCGGTTTTAAGATCAAGTATGATTAGCAGTCCCGATTTTATTGTTTTTCTTTTTAATATTTTTCAAATCAAACAAAAGGTCTAACGAATTTTTCGGTTCTCCTGATTATTTAGTCCGAAAACAGGGGGGAGAAGACGAAAAAGCCGATGCGCGATGAAATCAATGATGCATGCAAAGTAAGGAAGGCGTACCTGACTCCAGCACTCTACATGCAATATGATCCGCGCAGAATTTTAAAGACAGAAAATAAACTACCTAAATGATGCAAGCGGGAAAAACCGAGTCCTAGATGAGCAATTCCTAACGCAGAACCATCTAACTTAGTCACTCGCCCTCGATCCAAAGAGTCCGGTCTAGACCCACCCTCCTCTTCTCGACAGGTCGAGTTCAGGAGTAGCGCTTGACGGGGCAGGCTCGCGGCGCGTAGGCTCTCAGGAAAGCGACTAAGTTATTTTTATTATTTATTTTTAGTAGGTCCAATTAACGATCTATAGGAACAGATAAGCAATTAAGTGTGTGGATCCTACTAATTACGTTACAAGCACCAGAAATTCCTAAATCTAGGGGCTCGATCAAAAACCGCGTAAACACCGGAAAGGCAGTAAAAAAAGTAGAAGAAAGCCGCGAAACCGCGAAAAACCGCTAAGGTCCTAAAGGGTCCCCCGAGCACACCGGTGCTCGGCGAAACAGACCCGCTACGGTAGAAGTGTCCAAGCAATCCAAGAGTTCAAGTCCCTGTATTATTACAATAATAATAAATGAAATAAAGTCCTAAGCTATCCTCACCCACTCAACTCTCTCTCTCTCTCGCTCTCTCCTGCGGCTCGATGAAGAAGCGAGCCGCCTCCGCTTCGCTCGGGTGCACCGGCGCTCCTAGGAATGCCGCCCTCGCTCCTCGGGCCCTCGCAAGAAACAGAGAGAAAAGTGGTCAGTCCAAAAATTATTGGCAGAAATATGAGAAAAATATATATACAAAAATTCTATACAAAAAGCCGCGAAAATCAAAAACCGCGGAGAAAGCTAAAAACGACTACTAAGCCGTGCTCCCCGGCAACGGCGCCATTCTGATAACCCCAAAAATCTCGAAGACCCGGATGAAGGTAATAAGACAAGGGTCGTTGCGACCCGGATCTCAGAGGATAGGTATATCAAGAAAAAAATGAACCACTCACAAAATACAAAATCAATCAAGCACAAAAGCGGTCCTGCTAGGAGATTAACCTGGTATAGCACCCAGGGTCGAACACAAGGAGCACGGTTGGCCAAAGGCCTACGAAGTAGTCAAGAATCAGAGAAAAAGGGGAAAACATTTTTAGTGGTTTTAATTGTTTTTAAATTTTGTTGGGATTTTTAATATGTGAAGAAAGTGAGAAAGACTAAAAACAATCACACTTTATCAATTTATTTAAAGCATCAAAAATCAAGCAAAAATTCAAGAAAAAAATGTTTTTATGTTTTTTTGGGTTTTTAAGTGTTTTTGGTGAATTTTTGATAATTTTCTGAAGTGTATTTTATTTTCTAAAAATCAAACAGTGAGAAAAACGATGGGTACTGTCCAGCCAGGTCCAAAATCCAAAAATAAAATATCTAAGGATCTCAGAGGGACCTGGAGGTAATTTTCCTGTATACTAGAGAAAACAAGGAAAATTTGAGCACCAAAATTATTGTTTTTGGGTTTTTAGATTATTTAATATGATTTTATGAGTTTTTAGGTGTTTTTGAATTTTTAGGGTTTTTTAAGCAATGAAAAATAGCCAAATTGGCTAGAAAATCAAGAAACACAACAAAAACAACACCTAATTTTTATAGAATTTTTAGGGGGGTTTTTATATTTTTTTGTGTTTTTTTAAAGTGAAACAGTGCCAAAAGTAAATGTTTTTGAATTTTTAAAAATAACAAATGCACTCAAAAATGTCCCCCAAAATTCTTAAAAATCCTACAACATGGCAGGAGCCATGTGTCAAATTTTTATCGAATTTGGAGATGAATTGATATTTTATTCAAAAATAACAAGGGGGCACTGTGCACAGGGACCAAAGTGCAAATACCCAAAGTTCTGGGGGTCCTGGTGCAAAATACCCAAGAAATCACGCGCGAGGCGCGTGTCTGGGGCACTCAGGGACCTATATGTAAGAAAAACAAGTCCGAGGACCTTTTGGTAACTCGTACCAAAAAGTCCAGGGGTTATGTTGCAAATAACCCGCTCAAAAGGCGCACATGCGCAAATACAATACTCACAGGGGCATAAATGCAATTATCAAAAAGTTTTCATTCATTAAAGAACATCCAGAACTACAGGGCTAAAGGCGCAAATACACCAAATATACACGTGACGATGCACGTGGCTCACACAAACAGGGGCATAAATGCAAATATAAACAAGCGCGAGGTCCAATGTGCAATTTACCCTACGTAAATAAAACTCCTAAAATATTTACAGGACTGACACGTAAAACAGAAACTAAGAGGGGGCCTAAGGTAATTTACCCCTTTATTACGTCGACAGCTGGATGGTGGACGTGTGGCGGATCTGACGGCTCTGGTCTCAGGCGCCTCTCTTCTCTTCCGCACGTGGGCCGATCGACGGCGCAGAGGAGGACACGTGGACGATCGAACGGTGCTCAGGTGCTGGTGCCTCTTTCCTCTGTACTAACGGTACGGATCAACCCTCGAAGTGATCAACGGTGGCTGCTCCTTGATGAATGAACGGCGACGATCGAAACTGGAGCTCTGAGGGCTATCGGACGGTGATGGGGGTCCCTCGAAGAACAGGTGGCCGGCGAGGTTCGCCGGCCTCGTGCGTGTGCTGCGGGCCTCCTCAGCTGCCTCTGATGATCGAAGAAGGTCGGCGATGACGTCCCGCAGCTGGTGGTGGCCTCCGATGGCCCAACCGAGCCCTGGAGAGGCTCCGGCGAGGACGGCGGAGGGAAGCTCCTGGCCTGGATGTGAGGGGGTCTCAGATGGCCTCCTCTTGACCTGCAAAACAGCTCAAGAGCTTCGCGGGTCGAGGGCAAAGTGCCTCGACCCGAAGAAGCGGCGTGAGGGTGGACGGTGCGTCGGGGTGAGCGAGCTCCGGCGAGCGGAGGACGGTGGAGCTCGAACCCCAGCTCCTGTGCGAGCTGGGTTGAACGAAGGGGCGAAGAATGTGCGCGGAGGGATGGCGATGGTGAGCGTAGGTTCCAATAATCGAGAAGATGTGCGATATGATCAGAATCGACGGAACTCGGCGGAACTAAGATTTGGGGGTAACTCAAAATTAAGCTAAACAAGAAGGCTAGAAGGTTACCTGGGTGGAGTGGAAGACTATGCTGGAGCTAAGGTAGCTCCTGGTCGTCGCCTCGAAGGTTGTCACGGCCTGAGGCTCGAGCTCCTGCACTGGGCGGAGCACGGCGGCACAAAGTCGCCGGATCAATGGTCCGGCCACCCCCTCCTCACTGCTACAAGGGCAATCGCGAGCTGTCACCTCGGGGATTGCAATGGAGGTCACGGGAATGAGAGTGGAGAGCCAAAGATGGCGAAAATGAGAGGCGGAGCTCGGCTATATACGTGAGTGCCGACCCGACTAGGGCTGGTCGGGTAGGGCTATGGGAAGCGCGGATCCCAATGCGAATACCCCGGCGGTCATGTCGGATGTACAAGGAATCGATAGGACCCGGGGTTTGCGGAGGAGGCGAGCGGATCAAGCGCGGAAAAAGAGGCGAAACCGGGTCGGGCGCGAGATCCGCAGGAGAAGGCGGTCCGCGGAGGGAGTTGACCGGAGGTCAACATCTCCGTGGACCAACCAGAAGCTGCCACGTGGAGAGGATTTGGAGCTCAAAAATAAGGCAGCAAATGGCCGATTTTGCAAAAAATCCAAAACATGAAATATTTTTATTTTATTTTTTTCTATTTTTTGGTGATTTTAATCAATTTTTGGAAATAAAAATGAGGTATTTACATTATATAGGGATATATACAATATGGAGGCTTTTGATTTTCTGATTTTTAATTATTATTTTTATACAATTTTTATTCCCATTTTATATTTTATTTATTTATAGAATAAAATGAGGAATAAAAGGATATTTTTATTTTATTTTTATTATTTATATACATAGGTGAAATAAATAGTTATGTACAACTATATACATGGCATATGTACAATATATTTTTGTATTTTTAATTTTTGTTATTTTTATTTGATTTTTGTTTTAATTCTTTTTATTTATTTTATTTACAAAATATACCATAGAATATTCACAAAAAGTTTTGAAAGTAAATACATTTATTTATAGGGTTAAATAAATAAAGGGTGATGGTCTATGCACATGGTGGAGGGATATTTTTTTGCATTTTTGATTTTTAAATTTTTATTTTGTTTTTAATTGTTTCTAAATATATACAAAATATTTACAAGCATATTTTTGGGTGAGGAAAATATAATTTTATTTATTTACAAAAATCTGTACACATGAGCCCCTATCTCCCTCTACTTTGGCTTTTATGCGGTCAGGCCCATGCTGAGCCCTCCCTTGGGTTAGGTTGCTCAATATTTATTCTGAATATTTCCCTCTTTTTCTTTTTGATCTTTATTCTTTTATTATTTGCACAAAAACATGCTAATTATATGTTTTTACACGATGCATGCTTTTGGTAATTATTTGTATTTACACATATCTACATGTATTTGCAAAGGTTTTTGTAGCTAAAATATAAGAATAAAGAGTGATGAATGGGTATTCATCAGTGGCGGTGTCGGATGGGTGAATGAGTGACCGGAGACGGCAGGCGGAGGTGGCGGAGCTACACTACTGAAATCGGAGAAATCCTAATCTACGCTACTCTACGGCCTAAGAAGGTTACCTGGCGGATGCTGTCGACTAGGCTGAAGCTCAACGAGCTCCGGGGTCATTGCCTGCAAGAGGGCGTCGTCTCCCTGAGGCTGAGCGCGCTCGCGGCGGCGCACGGCGGTGAAAACCACCGGATCAGTGGCTCCCGGCTTCCCGGGCCTCGCTGCTACTCCAAAGCACTCGGCTGTCACTCAGGCACTCCAGAGGAGGTCACAGGCGTCGAGGGGGAGATCCAAAGATGCGTAAAAAGGCTGCCGGAGGAGATGTTTTATACGATCAAGGGTCCGAGAAGGAGTGGGTCGGGCGAGCTGCACGCGACTCGGATCCCTAAGACCCACCCCGGGCGTGGGTTTAGAATGATCAAGGGTCAATCGGAGCCCGGGGTTAGGTTAATCGGTTGTCGGATCGAGTGGGGAAAAAATGGAGATGTCGGGTCGGTCCCCAGATCCGCAAGAGAAGTGGTCCACAGGGGGAGTTGACCGGGGTCAACAAACCCCCGTAGACCAATGAAAGTCAACCACGTGTAAAAGATTTATAAAATCATTTAAAAATAGTAAATGGCCGATTTATTAAAAAGTCAAAACATGAAATATTTTTGTTTTAATTTTTTCTATTTTTTAGTGATTTTTAATTAATTTTTCTGAAATATAATTTAGGTATTTACAAAATATTATTATTTTATATAGGTATATACAATATGTATTTTTTATTTTTGATTTTTAATTGTTTATTTTTGTATATTTCATTCCAATTTTATATTTTATTTATTTATATAATAAAATTTGGAATAATTTGATATTTTTATTTTATTTTTATTATTTATATACAAGGGGGAAATAAATAGATATGTACATATGTATACATGGTATATATACAATGTAGGTTTTGATTTTTATTTTATTTCTTTTTATTTTGTTTTTGTTTTAATTGTTTTTATATATAGAATATTTACAAAATTTTTAGGAATTAATTTTATTTATTTATAAGGCTACATAAATATAAGATGAGGGGGCTATATACATGGTGACTATGTACATGAGTGATGTTTTTGTTTTCTTTTTAACTTTTCTGTTTTTATTTTGATTTTTATATTTATAAATATATACAAGTATTTACAAGCCTATGTTAGTCACTTTTTTGGAGGAATATATTTTTATTGTATTTACAAATATATTTACACACATGAGCTTCCTTATCTCTCTCTACTTGGACTTTTATGCGGTCAGGCCCGTGCTGAGCCCTCCCTTCCCTCTTTTTTCTTTTTACTCTTTATTCTTTTATTTTAGCACAAAAACATGCTAATTATTAGTTTTTACACAATGCATGCTTTTTGCTAATTATTTGTATTTACACCTATCTACATGTATTTGCAAAGGTTTTTGTAGCTAAAATATAAGAATAAAGAGTGATGAATGGGTATTCATCACCCCCCTATACTTAACTTTGCTAGTCCCTTAGCAAACACTTATTCGAAAAAGAAGTGAAAAAGAAAGAAAAAGAAAAAGAGGAGAATGTACATGGATCAAGGTTGAATATTAAACTTTCCTTCGTTAAATTGAATTATGGAGCTCGATCAGATCCTTGGATTATTAATGTGTCGGAACCTTATTTAGACTTAAGCTTAAAACTCAACAGTCTCTAAGTTCCACCAATCTATGGACAAGACTCCTCAATAAACCAGATCAGAACAAGTCTACATACACAAACTCTAATGATCATGAATCTTTCCATGTTGTGTAAGTGATATGTAGCTCCCCACCTCAAAGTAACAAAGAAACAACCTCCCCCAACCTGGTAACTCTAATGCATCGGTCTAGCAACTCTTTCCTCGAGAAGCGGGGTATTCCCTTCTAAGTTCAAGTGCAACCGGCTCAAGAAGAGGGGGAAGAAGTATAGACTTTGGGAGCTCAGCCAGTGTAGCTAAGTCTCCCGCTGCAAGCTTCATGAGATGTAAGCATGGATACCATAAGCTTTTGCTTTATTTGACTATATACACTCCGGTGGGGTTATTAAATTTTCAATCCGACCCACCACTTTTTTGGAATTCTTTTTGCATTTTGCATTTTTTTTCAAGTGCCTCTGTACAAAATATCTACATGGTGCAGCATATATACAAGAAATTTTCCTCTTGAGCCAGTAGACTATCCCTCTTTTGAAGCTTTATTGCAACCCACGGCTTCTGTCTTTAGCCTTCATCACCACTAGACCAAGTTGAGACGCACTTCCTTCACTAGAAGAAGAAGAGAGGTTCCGCCTAGAAGTACTACCCTCATATGTTACCCCAAGCCAAAGGAAATTGCCTCCTCACCACCTCATCCGTGGAGAGCCATGTGTAAAGTGCTGGTGCAAGTCAAGCCATTGTCTCTAAGAGTCATGCGTGTGTTGTTAAGTGTTCTACTTAGGCTCATCAAGATGACATATGCTCATAGCCTAGTGGACTCAAAGAATTAAGTCCTTATGGACCTGAAAAGCCTTAACCCTAAGCCCTATAAGGTTCCTCTTAAAATTAGGTGGATTAAGATCTTAATCAAGCTCCATTTCCCAATTTAATTTCGGGCTTAGTTTAAATGTCAACTATCATCCAGGAAAAACTATATACATATATACACAAAGATGCTATTTACACATATTTACAATCGTGCAAAATTTTTGAAAAATGTTTTGAAATCATGAATGGATGGATGCATGAAGTGCAAGTTTTGCAAAAGTATCTACAAACATTTACACAAGATTTTTGCAAACTTTTGATTTTCAAAACATTTTGGAAAAATTTTGTACTATATACATAATTTTGATAAGAAAATATTTACAAAAACTTTTTGAAAACATTTTTACAAAAATAATTTTGTACACTAGCTATGTATGTGCAATAAAAGAATGATTATTTATAGGAAAAAATTTTAATTTTTGTGATTTTTAGGGTTTTTAGCCATTTTATTTATTAACAACACTCACACAAAGTACGAGCTATGGCTAAAGTATATATGAAATATATACACACCCCCCCCCCATACTTAGCTCGAACGATGTCCTCAGAGTGATCAAGAGCGATAAAGAAGACATAACTCGTGCTTAGTAAAAGGGAAGTGAAAAGGAATGGCTGAATATAGGGATGAATGAATGAATAGAATGAGGAGAACTCGGTGTTTTCCCCCCTATACTTAGGATTAAATAATCCTAAGTATAGCAAGCTGTACACTAAGGGAAATCCGAGTGAAGAATATACAGGGTCTACCCCCGCTATACTTAGGGTGAAATATCCCTAAGTATAGGCAGCAAAACAGGGGTAGCAAGACAGGAAGAAAATCGACACATATATGCAAGGTGGAGGGGCATCACTCCCCCTATACTTAAGGTGAAGCACCTTAAGTATAGGCAACACAACAGAAGTGATGAAACAGAACGAATGAACAACCCGGTGTTTCCATCCCCCTATACTTAGGATGAGGAATATCCTAAGTATAGCAAAGATAATCCTATGCGAGACCTGGGGTGAAAACAAGAACGGAAGACAGAAAGATCAAACTAAGACAAAACACGTATATACAAAAAAGTACAATGTTGAGGTGCCTCTCAACAAGCACTAGATTTTACGCCCCTAGCTGGGCGCAAAGGCTAGGATAATGCAGTATCAAGGTTCAGGATGGCATCAGTAAGTCGAATGCCGTATTGTCGTCGCAATCTCGGTATGGGAACTGCAACGAACTCAACAGTGTAAACAAAGACACCCAGGTATGCAATCAAGCGGGTGTCTGCTACCGGCCAGTGATATGGAAAGAAGTGATCGGCATCCGGTAGCACAAAATAAATCAGCGGCTCTAGGTCAGATTGGAGTGAGAGTGTGGAGCCGAAGAAATCAAACGTGGAGAAGGATGGATCAGTAATAGAATCCTCCACGTCAATCAATGTCTCAAACAGGTGTGGACAATCAAGATCAGGAGACTCACTAAGAAAACTGATATCCGATGCACATAATGGTGAAAAATTAGACAGATCATCGAATATCTCCAGAAGGGGCTCATCCTAGCGAGGGTCGTTGAGGTGAGAAGACTCAGAATCAGAATGATCTAAAGACTCGGTTTCGTGTTCCGCCAGACCGAAAACACTCTCAGTAGGTGAAACCGAGTACTCATCGAGTGTGGCATCCTCCCGCAGATAACCCTCGGGGAGAGATACAAGATTAGGAGTGACAAGAAGAGGATCAGGATGTAGATGGGCATCTGCACTGCTATCAAGTATCCACTCGGTGCACCAGGCTGCATCATCATCGAAAGTGTAGGTATCGGCAATCTGGAAGCAGGAGAAGGTACTAGTCAACACCGCGGAAGCTGGCAAAGTGTTTGTGGCTGATCCTCGCTCTGCAACTATGCTGGCTGTCAGCTGGTCCTCAGGAAGTGTATCTCTCTCAACAAAGTGGAGGACAAAAGGCTCGAAGACGGGACTCTCTGTGTCTGTACTCTCAAAATGGTGTCCCTCCTCGAGTTGTGGCTGCTGGGCTGAGTCCTGGTAGCTGTCTGCGTCCAAGAAGTATCTCTGTAGAAAGGAAGTTGACTCCTCCGAGACTGGAATATGAAGTGTCTGAATCAATGTCTGCAAAAGCGGGGGCTCCTCCGGTTCCTGGAGTATCAGAAGGTCTGATATCCAAGACTCGTCAACTGGGAACTCTAGGGCTGACTCGAACTCTAGCTGGAAGACCGACGGGAATTTAAGTAAACTCTGGGTCCGAACCTCTGCTATGGCAGTCATATGCGCTGTCAGTGGTGTTGTATGGTCCAAGTCCTCCGGCTGGTGTGTAGAAGCTGACTCATCATGTAATGTAACACACCGCACTGGTACAGCATCGTCCACATGTGTTGTCCCGACCACAGCATCTCGTGAAGAGGATCTCTGTGAAAGTAAACTCGAGATGGTGTCCAGTAAGTGAATGTCCGAACTGCGGTGTGAAGCGCCACATGTGGTAATCACCAGTGCTATCTGCTCTGCGGTCATCCCCGCATGGAGATCTCAATCAAGTCTGTCGGTGGAAGTCCGTGATCTGGAAATCTCCTCAAGAGGTCAAGAAACCTCGGTCATGCCTCGTGCAATGGCTCCTAGGGGTCTACTGAGAAATCGGTGATCAAAGACCGCATGAAATCTGCTCTACGTGGAGGGAAGTATCTCTATAGAAACTCTCGGCGTAGCTCTCCCCACGTCTCGAATGTCCTCCCCAATCGGCGATGCCATTTCATGGCTCTGTCGGGAAGTGTGAATGGGAACGTCCTGCTCATCAGCTCCTCTGCAGTGATATCTGAATATCTCTGTGCTCTACAAAACTCTTGAATGCGGACAGGTGAAGATAAGGCTCCTCGTGCGCCTCTCCTGAAAATGTCGGCAGTCTCTGAATGTAATCCAAATCCAAGATGAATGGTCCTAGTGTAGAAGCTGACTCAGCTCCCTGTGCTATATGCTCCTCCATCCTTCTGGAATAGGAAATGTCTGCTGATCTCCACTGCTTTCTCTGGTTACCAACGGAGTGCACTCTCAACTCAGCAATAGCATCGTCCGGGTCTCGCATCTGCTCTATCTGGAATCCTCGGACGTCTAGCACAACATGCCCAGAGTAGTGAGATGAAAGGGAGGAGGGAGCGGGAGGTTGGTCGGAGATCCGACCTCCCTAGAAGGTGGACTGGAATGATGGTCAGAAGATGAAGAAGAAGCCGTAAGAGTCGGCTCGCAGTGAGGGGGATCCATCATCTAGAGGTAAAGGAGAAGAAGAGGGAGACTGAAGGGAGGGAGGGTGGGAAATAGATGGAGGAAGATGGGGAAAGATCGAAGAGATCTGGCAACCACACAAGATGAACAAGCAAACCCCCAATTCACCTACACACACAAAGCTGAAGACCGAAAGGGATCGGTCAATTATCTTGTCAATTTTATTTTAGGTGATCATTCAGTCTATCAGAGCGATTACGTGAGGTAAATAGGTATCCAGATATTTCTCAACCGACTGTCCCGTACTGAAAGCCGGTAATCAGTCAAGAAAGATCGGAGGCTCTGTCCTAATGTGCGGGTCACTCTCTCGCTCATCCAAACCAAACAAGGAGGGGGTTACTCTCCCCAAGACAGATTTTCAGTGAAGTGTCTTTTAGGTCAAGTATGATTAGCAGTCCCGATTTTATTGTTTTTGTTTTTTAGATATTTTTAATGCAAGCAAAAATACCTAACGAATTTTTCGGTTCTCCTAATTATTAAGTCAAAAACAGGGGGGAGAAGACGAGAAAGCCGATGCGCGAGAAATCAATGATGCATGTAGAGATAGAAATGTGTACCTGACTCCAGCAGTCTACATGCAAGATGATCCGCGCAGAAATGTAAAGACAGAAATAAAACTACCTATATGGTGTAGCAGTGAAAACCGAGTCCTAAACAGGCAATTTCTACTCGACAGAACCATCTAGCTTAGTTACTCGCCCTCGATCCAAAGAGTCCGGTCTAGATCCACCCCTCCTCTTCTCGTCAGGTCGAGTTCAGAAGTAGCACTTGACGGGGCAAGCTCGCGGTGCGTAGGCTCTCAGGAAAGCGACTAAGCTATTTTTATTAATAAATTATTAGTAGGTCCAATTACGATCTATAGGAATAGGCAAGCAATTAAGTGTGGGGATCCTACTAATTACGGCACAGTCAAGCAGAAAAAATACTAAGTCTAGGGTCTCGAGAAAAACCGCGTAAAACCGTAAAAGGCATCTAAAAAGCTAAAACCACGAAAAACCGCGAAAAATCTAAGCTAGTCTAAAGTGTCCCCCGAGCACACCGGTGCTCGGCGAAACAGACCCGAGAGTCCAACTGTCTCTGAGTGTACCTGTATTATTACAACATTTCAAATATGCGGGAAATAAAACCTAATCTAATCTACACTAATCTCACGGCTATCTCGCAGCTCCCGCACTCCTGCTCGCTCCTCGCGCTCTCCTGCGGCTCTGTAAAGAAGAGAGCCGCCTCCGGTTCCCGCGATTGCTCGGCTTCCGAAGAAAGCCGCCTCGGTCCTCGGGCCCTCGCAAGAAATCAAACAAAAGTGGTCAGTCCAGATAAATGTATAAACAAGTCGAATGTATATACAAAAATATGTACAAAAAGCCGCGAAACGAAAACCGCGGAAAAACGACTACTAAGCCGTGCTCCCCGGCAACGGCGCCATTCTGATGACCACAAAAATCGAGCGACTCAGGTAAAGGTATCTAAAATGGTCGTTGCGACCCAAGTCACCATATGTGGTCAATCTAGAAAAAGAGACCACCAATTATAAGATAAAATCACTCAAAACAAGCTAGCGGTCTTGCTATTATTTTAACCTGGTATAGCGACCTGGGTCGAACTCAAGGAGCATGTAATGGCCTTGCCGCCTACGAAGTAGTCAAAAATAGAATGAAAGAGAAGAAAAGAGTATTTTTGGTGGTTTTTAGGTTTTTTATATTTTTCGGATTTTTAATGAATTAAGAAACTAAAGAAAACAAGTACACAAGGCAATTCAACTATTTATTTAATGTATCAAAAATCAGTCAAAAAATCCAATATAAATATTTTTGGGTGTTTTATGTTTTTTACTATTTTTGATGAATTTTTGGGATTTTTTTGATTTTTATATGATTTTCTAAAAATGAAACAATGAAAGGAAAAGAAGGTACTGTCCAGCCGAGCTTAAGTGACCTAAATAAAATATCTAGAAATCCCCAATAAGCCTAAAGGTAATTTTCCTGTATAGAGAAATGAACAAGGAAAATTTGAGCACCTAAATTATTATTTTTGGGTATTTAGTTTATTTATTAGAATTTTTAGAAGTTTTTAGGTGTTTTTCAATTTTTAGGAGTTTTATATGATGAAAAATAGCCAACTAGAAAATCAAGCAAGCCAAAACAAACAATAGCTAATTTTTTGTAATTTTTAGACAAGTTTTAACATTTTTTTGTGATTTTTCAAATCAGACAGTAAATAAAATGGATGTTTTTTAATTTTTAAAAATATCAAAACGAAACAAAAATGTCTCCAAAAATTCCAGAAAATTTTAAACTGTGGCAGGAGCCATGTTTCCAATTTTCATTGGATTTGGAGTTGATTTGCTATTTTATTAAAAATCAAAACCAACACACAGTGCACAGGGACCTAAATGCAAATAGTGAAAGTTCTTGGGGGTCCGGTGCAAAATACCCACGAAATCACGTGCTTCACCTATTTGCAAAGAAACTAAGTTTCTGGGCTAAATAATAACAAGTATTAAAATCCCAAGGAACTTAATGTAATATACCCACAAAAATAACGCACATGCGCAAATAAACCACGCACAGGGGTATTAATGCAAATATCTAAAAATATTTCTTCAATTCAGAACAAACCAGAACTACAAGGGCATCAATGCAAATACACCAAAGAAATTCACGTGACGATGCACTTGGTCCACGTAGACAGGGGTATAAATGCAAATAGAGAAAGTACGGGGTCTTAAGTGCAAAATATTCGGAATAAAAAGAACTTGATAAAATATTTACAAGACTAACTAATAAATGTGAAAAGCAGAGGGGCCTAAGAACAAATTACCCCTTATTTATTATCCGAGGAGCTGGATGTGCGCCACGTGTCTGATCGGTCGGTGGAGGATGCGCGGCGCACGGCGAAGGGAACCCTCGGTGAGATCCGACGGCTGAGAAGAGCCCACGTGGATGATCGAACGGCTGAGCTGCGACGTGGGACTGCGAAGGTGCCTGGCTCGGATCGGACGGAGGAGGTGAAGCCACGTGTTAGATCTAACGGCTGCAACACGGCGTGGCTAAACCTCGGTGAACAGACGCTTGCGATCGAACCCCAAAGGATCTGGTGGTGGCTGCAGCTCCGCAAACGGACGGACGTGACGTGATCTGGAGCGTCGAGGCTGATCGAACGTCTGGGAAGGATGGTGGAAGAACACTTGGCCGGCGAGCTTCGCCGGCCCGATACACGCGCTGAGATCCTCCCATGTTGCTCCTGAGGTGCGGAGAGGTTCCGCTGTGAAGCTCCGCAGCTGATGGCGGCCTCCGATGAGTCGGAGAACCATAGAATGGCCCCGCGACAGCGGTGGCCTGAAGCTCTTGTGCTCTGAAGTTTCGACCTCCAGATGAGGTCGAGCAGGCTGATGTCACGAAAAACCGAGCGACTAAGGCAATCAGGTATCTCTACGATGATCGTTGCGACCTCGGTCACTCGATCGTGTCGATCAAGAAAAAGTAGACCACCAAGACAGAGAAAATCAATCAAAAATGCGACAGCGGTCTCGCTATTAGATTAACCTGGTATAGCGACCAGGGTCGAACACAAGGAGCACGGGTTGGCCTCTCGTCCTACGAAGTAGTCAAAAAGGGAAATAAAATAAAAGAAGCAACTATTTTTGGTGGTTTTTGAATATTTTATATTTTTTTGGATTTTTTTAGTTAATTAAGAAAATAAGAAAAACAAATAAACACACACTTCAACAATTTATTAAATGCACTCAAAATCAATCAAAAATTCTAACAAAAATATTTTTATGTGTTTTATAATTTTTAATGTTTTTGGTGAATTTTTGGGATTTTCTAATGTTTATTTAATTTTCTAAAAATGAAACAATGACTGAAATGAAAGGTACTGTCCAGCCGAGCTAAAAGGGCCTAAATAAAATATCTAAAGACCCCAAATTAGCTGGGAGTAATTTTCCTGTAAAGAAGATAAAACAAGGAAAATTTAGGCACCTCTATTATTATTTTTGGATTTTTGGTTTAATTATTAGAATTTTTATAAGCTTTTAAGTGTTTTTCAATTTTTAGTGGTTTTCAGTAATGAAAATAGCCAAAATTGGCTAGAAAATCTAACACAATAAAATAAACAGTAGACAATTTTTTTGTAATTTTTAGACACTATTTAATATTTTTTTGTGATTTTTAAAGTTAGACAGTAAAGAAAATAGATGTTTTTGGATTTTTAAAAATATCAAATGAAAACAAAAATGTCCTCAAAAATCCTCGAAAATTTTACACTATGGCAGGAGCCATGTCTCCAATTTTCGTTAGATTTGGAGGTATTTTGCTATTTTATTCAAAAATAAAGAAGGGGCACAGTGCACAGGGACCAAAGTGCAAATACCCGAAAGTTTGGGGGGTCTGGTGCAATTAACCCAGGAAGTCACGCGTGTCGCGCGTGCCTGAGGCACTCAGGGACCCAAATGTAAGAAAAATAAGTTCCGAGGGCTTATTGGTAACAGGTACCAAAAGTCCAGGTACCTATTCGCAAAATACCCAAAAAATCACGCACATGTTCAAATGTATCACGCACAAGGGTATAAATGCAAATAGTTAAAAACTTTCATTCATCAATGAACAACCAGAACTGCAGGGCCTATATTGCAAATAAACCAGAAAATCACGTGTCGATGCACGTGTCATACAACGCACAGGGGCATAAGTGCAAGGAAAATAAAGTGCGAGGTCCTTAATGCAAAAGTACCAAAACTCGACAACTACACTAGGTATTTACAGGACTAAATGCTAAATGAAATAAACAGGAGGGCCTAAGGGTAGTTTACCCTTTATTAATGCGGTCGATGGATGCGCACCACGTGGATCATCTAACGGTGACTGGTGACTGGCGCTGCACAGCTCAAACCCCTCGGTGCATCCAATGGCGGAGGTGTAGCCACGTGTCTGATCTAGCGGTTGAGGGTATCGGTGGCTACCCCTCTCGGCTCGGACGGTCCAGATCGCCTCGTGGATGGATCTGACGATGACGGGTCCTCCTCAAGTGAACGGTCGAGATGCGAACTGGAGGGTGAGGATGATCGGACGGTCGTGGAAGGTATCGGAAGAACAGTTGGCCGGCGAAGTTCGCCGGCCTCGTGCGCGCGCTGTGGACCTCCCCTGCTGCTTGTGAAGGTCGGAGAAGCTCCGCAATGACGTCCCGCAGCTGCTGGTGAACTCCGATGATCCAGTCGAGCCCAGGAGGGCTCCGGCGAGGTCGGCGGAGGAAGAGCTTCTGGTCTGAATGGCCCAACCCCTCAGACGGGCTGGGGAGCACCTGCAAAGTAGACCAAAAGACTCACGGGTCGAGGGCAAACTGCCTCGACCCAGTTAGGCGGATGACGGTGGTCTGTGGGGCGTTATGGGCGAGCTCCGGCGAAGGGAGGATGGTGGAGCTCGAATCCCAGCTCCTGTGCGAACTGGGTTGGATGGGGATGTGGAGAAGGTGCGCGGGAAGACGGCGAAGGCTATGGCGATGCCCGATGATCGAATGGTGGTCGGAATCGATTGGAATCGGTGGGGGACGGCGGCGGAGCGATTTGGGGGTAACTAGAAATTACGGAAAAAGAAAGGCTAACGGAGCTACCTGGGCGGCTGAATGGGCTGTGGGCGAGCTTGCGCAGCTCTGGGTCTTTGCCTCACGGAGCGCCGACGTCCGAGGCTCGATGCTCCTGCTGGTGGCGGAGCAAGGCGGCGATGCTCGCCGGATCAGTGGCCACGCTCCCTCTCCTCGCTTCGACAGCACCGGACGTGAGCTGTCACTCTCGCGCACACACTGGAGCTCACTGGGGGCGGAATCAAATGACCAAAGATGAGATTTGAGGTGGCGGAGCTCGAGCTAAATATGGTTGCGGGTCCGGCTAGAAGAGGTCGGGTAGGGCGATCGAGCGCGCGGATCCCGATGTGGATACCCCGGCGAGGGTCTCGGATGTAGCATTAAGGAGTTGGACCCGGGGTTTAGGTAGTAGGCGATCGGGTTTAGCGGGGAAAGATCCGAGAAGATGGGTACCCGCTAAGGACCCGTGTGAAGTGGTCCTGGGGGGGTAGTTGACCGGGCGGTCAACAATCCCTAGGACCAATGAGAAAAGGCCACGTGGCTGGAATTTGAAATTAAAATTAAGGGTAGCAAATGGCCGATTTAGTGAAAACTTAAAACATGAAATATTTTTATTTTATTTTTTTCTATTTTTTAGTGATTTTTAATAATTTTTTCGAAATAAAAATAAGGTATATACATAATATGTTATATATAGGTATATGTACACTATATAGGTTTTTTAATTTTTGATTTTTAATTGTTATTTTTGTACAATTTTATGCCCCTTTTATATTTTATTTATTTTTATTATAGAATAAGGAATAAAAAGAGATTTTTATTTTATTTTAATTATTTATATACATAGGTGAAATAAATACATATATACATTTATATACTTGGTATATTTACAATATATTTTTGTGTTTTTAATTTTGTTATTTTTATTTTGTTTTTGTTTTAATTGTTTTTATTTTCTTTAGTTACACTATATACTATAGAATATTTACAAAAATTTTGGAGATTACTTTTATTTATTTATAAGGATAAATAAATAGGGATGATGGAACTATGTACAAGGTGATCATGTACATGAATGAGATTTTTGGTTTCTTTTTAATTTTTATATTTTTATATTGTTTTTATACTTATAAATATATACAAATATTTACAAGCCTATTTTTGTGAGGAAAATACTTTTATTTTATTTACATATATATATTTACACACATGAGCCCCTATCTCCCTCTACTTCGGCTTTTATGCGGTCTGGCCCATGTTGAGCCCTCTCTTGGGTTAGGTTGCTCAATATTTATCCTAAATATTTCCCTCTTTTTCTTTTTAATCTTTATTCTTTTATTTTTGCACAAAAACATGCTAATTATTAAACTTTATACAATGCATTCTTTTGATAATTATTTGTATTTACATGAATATACATGCATTTGCAAAGGTTTTTGTAGCTAAAATATAAGAATAAAGAGTGATGAATGGGTATTCATCACCCCCCTATACTTAACTTTTGCTAGTCCCTTAGCAAACACTTATTTGAAAAAGAAGTGAAAAAGAAAGAAAGAAAAAGAAAAAGAGGGGAATGTACATGGATCAATGTTGAATATTAAACTTTCCTTCATTAAATTGAATTATGGAACTCGATCAGATCTTTGGATTATTAATGTGTCGGAACCTTATTTAGACTTAAGCTTAAAACTCAACAGCCTCTAAGTTCCACCAATCTATGGACAAGACTCCTCAATAAACCAGGTCAGAACAAGTCTACATACACAAACTCTAATGACTATGAATCTTTCCATGCAGTGTAAGTGATATGTAGCTCCCCACCTTAGAAGTAACAAAGAAACAACCTCCCTCAACCTGGTAACTCTAATGCCTCGGTCTAGCAACTCTTTCCTCGAGAAGCGGGGTATTCCCTTCTAAGTTCAAGTGCAACCGGCTCAAGAAGAGGGGGAAAAATTATAGACTTTTGGAAGCTCAGCCAGTTTAGCTAAGTCTCCCGCTGTAAGCTTCATGAGATGTAACATGGATACCATAAGCTTTTGCTTTATTTGACTATATATACTCCGGTGGGGTTATTAAATTTTCAATCCGACCCACCACTTTTTTGGAGTTCTTTTTGCATTTTGCAATTTTTTTAAGTGCTTCTTATACAACATATCTACATGGTGCAGCATATATACAAGAAATTTTCCTCTTGAGCCAGTAGACTATCCCTCTTTTGAAGCTTTATTGCAACCCACGGCTTCTGTCTTTAGCCTTCATCACCACTAGACCAAGTTGAGACGCACTTCCTTCACTAGAAGAAGAAGAGAGGTTCCGCCTAGAAGTACTACCCTCATATGCTACCCCAAGCCAAAGGAAACTGCCTCCTCACCACCTCATCCGTGGAGAGCCATGTGTAAAGTGCTGGTGCAAGTCAAGCCATTGTCTCTAAGAGTCATGCGTGTGTTGTTAAGTGCTCTACTTAGGCTCATCAAGATGACATATGCTCATAGCCTAGTGGACTCAAAGAATTAAGTCCTTATGGACCTGAAAAGCCTTAAACCTAAGCCCTATAAGGTTCCTCTTAGAGTTAGGTGGATTAAGATCTTATTCAAGCTCCATTTCTCAATTTAATTCCAGGCTTAGTTTAGATGTCAACTCTCATCCAGGAAAAACTATATACATATATATACAAAGATGCTATGTACAAATATTTACAATCGTGCAAAATTTTTGAAAAATGTTTTGAAATCATGAATGGATGGATGCATGAAGTGCAAGTTTTGCAAAAGTATTTACAAACATTTACACAAGATTTTTGCAAACTTTTGATTTTCAAAACATTTTGGAAAAATTTTGTACTATATACATAGTTTTGATAAGAAAATATTTACACAAACTTTACACAAAAGATTTTTGAAAACATTTTTACAAGAATAATTTTGTACACTAGCTATGTATGTGCAATAAAAGAATGATTATGTACAGGAAAAATTTTTTAATTTTTGTGATTTTTTAAGGTTTTTAGCCAATTTATTTATTAACACACTCACACAAAGTACGAGTTATGGCTAAAGTATATATGAAATATATACACACCCCCCCTATACTTAGCTCGAACGATGTCCTCAGAGTGATCAAGAGCGATGAAAAAGACATAACTCGTGCTTAGTAAAAGGGAAGTGAAAAGGAATGGCTAAGTACAGAAATGAATAAATGAATAGAATGAGAGGGACTCGGTGGTTTCCCCCTATACTTAGGATTAACTAATCCTAAGTATAGCAAGCTGTACATGAAGGGAATTCCGAGTGAAGAAGATACAGAGTCTGCCCCCCCTATACTTAGGGTAAAATAACCCTAAGTATAGGCAGCAAAACAGGAGCAGAAAGAATGAAAAGAATACACGCAAGTCCTGCATCCCCCCTATACTTAGGGTAAAGTACACCCTAAGTATAGCATAATCATAAGATGAGAAAAGGGAAGTGGGACTAAAGAATAGAATGATATGGACAACTGGATCTATACAAGTCGGAAGAACAGTGATAATCAGGCGTGAGATGCAAAAGATGTGAGTCAAGAGACCACATCTCACGCAAAATGAATAGGGGCAACATCAATGACCCGCGGCTCATGATCTAGAAATGGCTTGAGCCGTTGGCCGTTCACTCGAAAGGTACTCTCAGAAGACAACTCGGATATATCAATGCTACCGTTGTCGTGTACCTTTCTGACCAAATAGGGTCCCTTCCATTTGCTCTATAGCTTCCCTGGAAATAATCGAAGCCTCACATCAAACAGCCATACTCTCTGTCCAATCTCAAAATGTTTGTGGCTGATATGAGAATCATGCCACTCCTTCACTCTCTCCTTATACTGTAGGCTGTTTGAGAAGGTTGTATCTCTAAGCTCCTCCAAGGCTGCTAATTCTGCCCTTCTCTGGTTTCCTACACTCTCTGGATCTAAAAGAATATCCGTGACTGTCCAAAGTGACTTGTGCCTCAGCTCAACAGGTAAATGGCATGGCTTGCCATAAACTAGGCGAAAGGGAGATGTGCCCAATGGTGTATTGAAAGAAGTCCTATATGCCCACAAGACCGAGTCCAAAAGCTGTGACCAATCCTTTCGGTCATGGCGGACGACTTTCTGCAAAATAGTCTTGATCTTCCTGTTCGAGACCTCGGCTAGACCATTCGTCTGTGGATGGTAAGGTGTAGCAACACGATGGTCTATACCGAACTCGCTCGCAAGGGCCTTCACCTGGTCGTTGATGAAATGAGACCCCCCATCTGAAATCAATACTCGAGGTACCCGAACCGCGTGATGATATGCTTCCTCAAAAATCTGCAAACTGTCCTCGCATCAGCGGCTCGGGCGGGGATAGCCTCAACCCAACGACTAACATAATCCACGGCTAAAAGAATGTACTCAAATCCCTGACTCTTAGGGAATGGACCCATGAAATCGATGCCCCATGCGTCAAAAACCTCACAAAAATGAATGGGTTGCATCGGCATCATATCACGCTGTCCACAAGTGCCCATCCTCTGACAGTCAGTACACCTCTTCACGAACTCATCAGAGTCCTTGAAGAGGGTAGGCCACCACAAGCCGGATTGGATCACTTTCTGTGCCGTTCTCCTCCCAGAATGATGTCCTCCTGCCTCAAGCTTGTGGCAGTAAGTGAGGACGCTATGGTGTTCCTCCTGAGGAATGCACCGACGCCAGACGCTATCCCCTCCTTCGTGGTAAAGGATGGGATCCTCCCAGTGGTAGGACTTGGCCTTCGCAAGGAAGGTCTCAAGCCTCTGCCTGGGCCAATCTTGTGGGACTTTCCCAGCAACGAGAAAGTTCACAATATCGGCATACTACGGGAGTGAGGCGATAGCAAGGATCGCCTCATCTGGGAAGGTATCTCGAATGGGATCAATCTGCTCAGACTCCTCAGGCTGCTCTAAACGGGAGAGATGATCTGCCACCACATTCGTGACTCCAGGCTTATCCTTAATCTCAATGTCGAACTCCTGGAGTAGAAGGATCCATCTAGTGAGTCTGGCCTTGGCATCCTTCTTTGCCATGAGGTACCTGATGGCGGTGTGATCTGTGTACAAAGTCACTCTAGATCCAATGATATAAGATCGAAACTTATCTAGGGAGAACACTACAGCTAGCATCTCCTTCTCTGTGACCGTGTAATTCCGTTGGGCGGAATCCAAGGTGTGGCTAGCATAGTGAATAGCAAACGGGACTCCATCCCTCCTCTGTCCCAGCACTGCCCCTACGGCAAAATCGGAGGCATCCGTCATGATCTCGAATGGGAGAGACCAATCAGGCGGCTGGAGGACAGGAGCCTCAATCACACACTGCTGGAGAGTCGCAAAGGACGAAAGACACTTGTCATCGACAAGGGCTTTAGTCAAGAGGTCAGTCAATGGCCGGGCAATCCTGCTGAAATCCTGAATAAATCTCCTATAAAATCCAACGTGCCCTAGGAATGACCGTAGCTGCCTCAAATTGGACGGTGGTGCAAGCTTTCTAATGACATCAACCTTGGCCGGATCAACCTCCATGCCCCTGTTGGAGATGATGTGGCCAAGCACCGTCCCTTGAGTCACCATGAAGTGACTCTTCTCCCAAGATAGAACCAAATGGTACTCAATACATCGCTGGAGTACTCGGTCTAGGCAGTCAAGACAGGAGTCGAATCCGTCGTCGTAGACCGAGAAATCGTCCATGAAGACCTCCAAACACTTCCCTACCATGTCCGAAAAGATCGACAGC
This sequence comes from Ottelia alismoides, assembly GCA_037367405.1. NCBI lineage: Eukaryota > Viridiplantae > Streptophyta > Magnoliopsida > Alismatales > Hydrocharitaceae > Ottelia > Ottelia alismoides. The sequence continues at coordinate 489,508 of JAZKJV010010432.1, read as the reverse complement.
ATGCATCTCTGAAAAGTCGCAGGGGCATTGCATAGCCCAAATGGCATACGTCGAAAGGCATATGTACCAAAGGGACAGGTAAAGGTGGTCTTCTCCTGATCCTCAGGAGCGATGGCCACCTGGTTGTAGCCCGAATACCCATCCAGGAAGTAATAATGGCTCTTCCATGCCAGTCTCTCAATAATCTGGTCAATAAAAGGCAGGGGGAAATGGTCCTTCTTGGTGGCCTGGTTGAGTCTCCTGTAGTCAACACAGACCCTCCAAGAGGTGGGTACTCGTGTAGCAATCTCCTCTCCCGACTCACTGATCACAGTCGTGATGCCCGTCTTCTTGGGCACCACATGCAAAGGGCTGACCCACTTGGAATCGGAAATGGGATAAATAAAATCCGTACTCCACCATTTTGATATTTCCTTCATCACGACCTCTCTCAGGTTGGGGTTCAGTCGCCGCTGGAACTCACGCGACGGCTTCGCCCCCTCCTCGAGATAAATATGGTGGGAGCACACTGATGGACTAATCCCATGGAGATCTGCTACGCTCCATCCAATTGCCATGCGGTTCTTTTCAAGAACCCCCATCAAACGGGATTCTTGCTCTCCAGTCAGATCGGCGGAGATGATGACTGGGTACATCTCAGGTTCGCCCGCAAGGAACCGATACTTCAGCGAAGTAGGGAGCGGCTTCAGCTCTGGACAGCTGGGTGCTGGCAAATCTGGCCTCGGAAGAAGGTGCGTGAATGCTGCGAAATCTGCCAAATCTTCTTGGGAGAAAGAATACGAGCTCTCGCAAACTGGATCTGGAGGAGGCTGCTCAACTGTGTTGTCTCTGATCTGCTCTGCCTCTACCTCCTCCTCATCTGTAGGCTCAGGTGGATTCAGGTCTGGCATCTGGTCATCACAATCTACCCAATCAGACTCTGAATCTGAGGGATCTGCATCAAACAAGGTGGCATCAGTACCACCGTCACACAAGGTGGTCTCAGTACCACCATCACTAGAAACTGTGTCGCGGTTAAGAACCGGCTCTGCTGCCTCTGTCGTATCCTGGACCAGGGTTGTGCTCTCCAAGCTCTCCTCTGCTGTCATCTCTGCATCAGTGGTGTCTGGAAATGAGAGGATGGCCTGTGCGGAAGGGTCTGCCCATGCTGCCTCATCATCTGTGATCACAAAATCACAGTCCTGGTGGATGTCTAACCCGGCATCTCTCAGCTGCTCTGTGTCTGTGCTGGTCTCTGAGCTTGCTCTCTCTCTGGCTCTGCAGTCCTCGATCGTCTCTATTTGTACACTTTCGCCCTCGACGCGAAAGTATACCTTCCCGCTATCATGATCAGTCACCGCCTTGGTTGTGGCCAAGAACGGACGACCGAGGATGATGGGGGTATCGGCCACTGAATCAGGGATCTCCATGTCCAACACTACGAAGTCCACGGGGAATTACAGGCCCTGAATCGTGACGATAACGTCTCGCAACAACCCCTTCGGCCTCTTGACAGATCGATCAGCAAACTGAAGGATTGTCCTGCTCTGTCGAAGAGTGCCCAACTCGAAGTGGTCGAGAAGGGCTGCCGGAAGGAGGTTGATAGACGATCCGCTATCCAATAGAGTCCGGTCGAACCTCTACTCACTAATCTGACATCTGACATACGGGGCTCCTGAATCTGGCTTCTTGGCCGGCAGACGGTTCTGGATCGCGAAGCACGTGGCTTTTGTTAGCACATGAATCTCTGAAGTGTGGTTCCTCCTCCTCCTTCTGACTGTGGTCCTATCTCTCAAAGATCGCTGAAGAAGGGGGATGTGTTGCAAAGCCTCCTGAAGGGTCAGCTGTATGTGAAATCGATCAATGATGCTCTGACTGAACTCCTCCTGCTCTCTCTTTTTTGGATCTTTTTCTCTTTTCTTCCCCTTCCCCACCAGAAGGGCTCTGGGGAAGGGGATCACAGGGTCCTTCTCAGATGAAGGACTAGGAAGAGGTCTAGATGGCTCGACGGTCGGATCCGCACATACATCAATCACCACAGTGGGATCAGAAGAAACTAAACCTTTTCCTTTATTCAAAGCAGTGTTCTGAGATACATCAACAGAAGGAAAAACAACATCTCTCTCAAAATGAACACTGGTGGCCTCAGTACCACCACGGGCTGGCTCTGCTAGACGTCTCGTGGCCTTAGTACCGCGTGCTGGCTCGGCTACTCTGGTGGCGTCAGTACCACCTCCTCGGACTGGTAAGGCGGCGGCCTCAGTACCGCCGGTGGAATCAGCATCCTTGGTGGCATCAGTACCACCGTCATCCTCGGATGCGGCCTCAGTACCGCTCTCCTCCTCCTCATCTGGCGCCCTGGGTGGATCCTCGAGTAGTTGCTCAGATGAGGCGCCGCCTGCTGGTGCTCTACCGCTCCTAAGTGTAACAAAATCAGCATCAAACAGATCTGAAGACATATCATCAAATGGACCACTAGGAGTGGTATGCTCAGTGTCAACTACCTGCTCAGATTTCCTCTTCAGGCTATTCGGATTCGGCTCTATCTGTGCAGGGATGGCGACCTTCCCTCTCATCAGGTCTTGCATCTCCTGGCGGAACTCGTCCATCTCCCGTCTAAATGTAGCTTGCTGGTTCGTGAGGAGGCAGGCTACGTCGTCCAAGGTGGAGCTCTCATGGGGGCCCGACGGGTAGCCTCTCTAGTAATGAGGCTGCTGGAACTGGTGCTGCTGCTGCTGAGAGGGGTAGGAGGAAGGATGCTGCTGCTGGTGTGGCTGGTGAGCCTGCTGCTCACGTCTCCAAGACTGTCCCTGCTGCTGATAGGGACAAGGAACGAAGGACGACTGCTGGTGTGGCTGGTAGGCTGGGGGCTGCTGCTGTTGGTGATCTCTCTGCTGGCTATACTGCCCACCCTGACTGGATGACTGCTGCTGGGGCTGGGTACTTCCACTCTCCCCCACCTGAATCCGAGATGGTCTCGTCGGATCCCAGGCTGGGGACGGTCATACCAAATCCCGTTGACATCCATCAACGGCTCGGCGTCGTACTGGGCTGGCGGGAGTACTTCCAGAGGCTGATCCGGCTGGTATACCACCATCTGCATGTCTGGAGATGGTGGTGACTGGTAGGAGGGCTGCTGCGGCTGGTACGGCTCTGCCTGTACAAGGTGAACCTGTCTAGGATGCTGAAAGGAGCTGGAGCGCTGGGATCGTCGGGGCCTCCTCCTGCTCCTCCTCCACGGTTGGCTCTCAACTGCTCAAACTCTCGCCTCATGTCCATCATGAAAGCTCCCTGATCCCTCAGCTGCTGCTGCACTGACTCGAGGGAGGCGATCAGGGTGGAGTTGATCGAACCCTGGTCCAGGACAAAATGCTGCTCTCCTCGTGGACCTCCGGGGTGATCCTCAGAACTGTCGGCCATGGCGTCTACAAAATCAAACGAGCCAAACTCAGGTGTTGTCAAATCTGTGAGTCTCTCCTCTGGCTCATATCTCTCAGAACCGAAAGAAAGGGGGTCGAGGGGGAACAGGGCGGAATCATACTCGAGCTCGGAGAACGGGTCTCGGCTCTCGCGGGCCAACCTAAATGACTGGGTAGACGCGCCCGAAAGCGGTGCAGCCAGAGGCTGCCTAAGAGAGCGTCTACCCATCATCGTGATCTGGTCGAGTAGTGCGGATGGGATCTGGAGAAACTATGATCAAAATGCAAACCCCTCTGTTCACCAACGCAACACGAGCTGAAGACCGTGAAGGCTCGGTCAGATTATCTTGTCAGTTTTTATTAAGTGAACAATCAATCTATCAGAGCGCTTACGTGACCTGTTGGGATACCCGATGCTACTCCAACCGACTGGCCCGCACAGAAGAGTCGGTAGTCAGCTAGAAATAGCACCGGAGGGCTCTACCTGGGGTGCGGGTCACTCTCTCGCGCAAGCAAACCAAACAATGAGGGGGTTGCTCTCCCCAAGATAAATTTTTAAGGTGAGTGTCTTTTAGGGTCAATAGTCTTAGCCAGTCCCAATTTTATGGTTTTTTCTTTTTAATATTTTTCAATGAAAACAAAGGCCTAACGAATTTTTCGGTTCTCCTGGTTATTTAATCCAAAACAGGGGGAGAAGACGAAAAAGCCAATGCGCGAGAAATCAATGATGCATGCAGAGATAGAAATGCATATCTGACTCCAGCAGTCTACATGCAAAGTGATCCGCGCAGAATTTAAAGACAGGAAATAAACTACCTAAATGGTGCAGCGGTGAAAACCGAGTCCTAAGAAGGAAATTTCTACTCGATAGAACCGTCTAGCCTAGTCACTCGCCTTTGATCCAAAAAGTCCGGTCTAGACCCACCCCTCCTCTTCTCGACAGGTCGAGTTCAGGAGTAGCGCTTGACGGGGCAGGCTCGCGATACGTAGGCTCTTAGGAAAGCGACTAAACTATTTTTATTATTGATTTATTAGTAGGTCCAATTATCGCTCTATAGGAACAGGCAATCAATTAAGTGTGGGGATCCTACTAATTACGGCACAGTCAAGCAGAAAATCCTAAATCTAGGGGCTCGAGAAAAACCGCTGAAAATCGTAAAAGGTAGCTAAAAAGCTAAAACCGCGAAAAACCGTGAAAAATCTAAAGGGTCCCCCAAGCACACCGGTGCTCGGCGAAACAGACCCGAGAGTCCAACTGTCTCTGAATGTACCTGTATTATTACAACAGTTCAAGTATACGGGAAATAAATCCTAATCTAAACTATGCTAATCCGCGGCTATTCCGCGGCTCCCGTACTCCTGCACGCTCTCATGCGCTCTCCTGCGGCTCTGTAAAGAAAAGAGCCGCCTCCGACTCTCGCGGTTGCGTTGGCTTCCGAAGAAGCTGCCTCGATCCTCGGGCCCTCTCAAGAAAACAAACACAAGAGTGGCAAACTAGATTATTTAAAGAATGTCAGAGGAAATATAGCTACAAAGATCTATACAAAAAGCCGCGAAAAGAAAACCGCGGAAAAAAATATCGACTACTAAGCCGTGCTCCCCGACAACGGCGCCATTCTGATGTCACGAAAAACCGAGCGACTAAGGCAATCAGGTATCTCTACGATGGTCGCCGCGACCTCGGTCACTCGATCGTGTCGATCAAGAAAAAGTAGACCACCAAGACAGAGAAAATCAATCAAAAATGCGACAGCGGTCTCGCTATTAGATTAACCTGGTATAGCGACCAGGGTCGAACACAAGGAGCACGGGTTGGCCTCTCGGCCTACGAAGTAGTCAAAAAGGGAAATAAAATAAAAGAAGCAACTATTTTTGGTGGTTTTTGTTTTGGATTTTTTAGTTAATTAAGAAAATAAGAAAAACAAATAAACACACACTTCAACAATTTATTAAATGCACTCAAAATCAACCAAAAATTCTAACAAAAATATTTTTATGTGTTTTATAATTTTTAGTGTTTTTGGTGAATTTTTGGGATTTTTCTAATGTTTATTTAATTTTCTAAAAATGAAACAATGACTGAAATGAAAGGTACAGGTAATTTTCCTGTAAAGAAGATAAAACAAGGAAAATTTAGGCACATCTATTATTATTTTTGGATTTTTGGTTTTAATTATTAGAATTTTTATAAGTTTTTAAGTGTTTTTCAATTTTTAGTGGTTTTCAGTAATGAAAAATAGCCAAAATTGGCTAGAAAATCTAAAACAAAAAAACAAATAGTAGACAATTTTTTGTAATTTTTAGACACTATTTAATATTTTTTTGTGATTTTTAAAGTTAGACAGTGAAGAAAATAGATGTTTTTGGATTTTTAAAAATATCAAATGAAAACAAAAATGTCCTCAAAAATCCTCAAAAATTTTACACTATGGCAGGAGCCATGTATCCAATTTTCGTTGGATTTGGATGTATTTTGCTATTTTATTCAAAAATAAAGAAGGGGCACAGTGCACAGGGACCAAAGTGCAAATACCCGAAAGTTTGGGGGGTCTGGTGCAATTAACCCAGGAAGTCACGCGCGTCGCGCGTGCCTGAGGCACTTAGGGACCCAAATGTAAGAAAAATAAGTTCCGAGGGCTTATTGGTAACAGGTACCAAAAGTCCAGGGACCTATTCGCAAAATACCCAAAAAATCACGCACATGTTCAAATGTATCACGCACAGGGGTATAAATGCAAATAGTTAAAAACTTTCATTCATCAATGAACAATCAGAACTGCAGGGCCTATATTGCAAATAAACCAGAAAATCACGTGTCGATGCATGTGTCATACAACGCATAGGGGCATAAGTGCAAGGAAAATAAAGTGCGAGGTCCTTAATGCAAAAGTACCAAAAACTCGACAACTACACTAGGTATTTACAGGACTAAATGCTAAATGAAATAAACAGGAGGGCCTAAGGGTAGTTTACCCTTTATTAATGCGGTTGATGGATGCGCGCCACGTGGATCACCTAACGGTGACTGGTGACTGGCGCTGCACAGCTCAAACCCCTCGGTGCATCCAACGGCGGAGGTGTAGCCACGTGTCTGATCTAGCGGTTGAGGGTATCGGTGGCTACCCCTCTCGGCTCGGACGGTCCAGATCGCCTCGTGGATGGATCTGACGATGACGGGTCCTCCTCAAGTGAACGGTCGAGATGCGAACTGGAGGGTGAGGATGACCGGACGGTCGGGGAAGGTATCGGAAGAACAGTTGGCCGGCGAAGTTCGCCGGCCTCGTGCGCACGTTGTGGACCTCCCCTGCTGCTTGTGAAGGACGGAGAAGCTCTGCAATGATGTCCCGCAGCTGCTGATGAACTCCGATGATCCAGCCGAGCCCAGGAGGGCTCCGGCGAGGTCGGCGGAGGAAGAGCTTCTGGTCTGAATGGCCCAACCCCTCAGATGGGCTGGGGAGCACCTGCAAAGTAGACCAAAAGACTCACGGGTCGAGGGCAAACTGCCTCGACCCAGTTAGGCGGATGACGGTGGTCTGTGGGGCGTTATGGGCGAGCTCCGGCGAAAGGAGGACGGTGGAGCTCGAATCCCAGCTCCTGTACGAGCTGGGTTAGATGGGGATGTGGAGAAGGTGCGCGGGAAGACGGCGAAGGCTATGGCGATGCCCGATGATCGAATGGTGGTCGGAATCGATTGGAATCGGCGGGGGACGGCGGCGGAGCGATTTGGGGGTAACTAGAAATTACGGAAAAAGAAAGGCTAACGGAGCTACCTGGGCGGCTGAATGGGCTGTGGGTGAGCTTACGCAGCTCTGGGTCTTTGCCTCACGGAGCGCCGACGTCCGAGGCTCGATGCTCCTGCTGGTGGCGGAGCAAGGCGGCGATGCTCGCCGGATCAGTGGCCACGCTCCCTCTCCTCGCTTCGACAGCACCGGACGCGAGCTGTCACTCTCGCGCACACACTGGAGCTCACTGGGGGTGGAATCAAATGACCAAAGATGAGATTTGAGGTGGCGGAGCTCGAGCTAAATATGGTTGCGGGTCCGGCTAGAAGAGGTCGGGTAGGGCGATCGAGCGCGCGGATCCCGATGTGGATACCCCGGCGAGGGTCTCGGATGTAGCATTAAGGAGTTGGACCCGGGGTTTAGGTGGTAGGCGATCGGGTTTAGCGGGGAAAGATCCGAGAAGATGGGTACCCGCTAAGGACCCGTGTGAAGTGGTCCTGGGGGGGTAGTTGACCGGGCGGTCAACAATCCCCAGGACCAATGAGAAAAGGCCACGTGGCTGGAATTTGAAATTAAAATTAAGGGTAGCAAATGGCCGATTTAGTGAAAACTAAAAACATGAAATATTTTTATTTTATTTTTTTCTATTTTTTAGTGATTTTTAATAATTTTTTCGAAATAAAAATAAGGTATATACATAATATGTTATATATAGGTATATGTACACTATATAGGGTTTTTAATTTTTGATTTTTAATTGTTATTTTTGTACAATTTTATTCCCCTTTTATATTTTATTTATTTTCATTATAGAATAAGTAATAAAAAGAGATTTTTATTTTATTTTAATTATTTATATACATAGGTGAAATAAATACATATATACATTTATATACTTGGTATATTTACAATATATTTTTGTGTTTTTAATTTTGTTATTTTTATTTTGTTTTTGTTTTAATTGTTTTTATTTTCTTTATTACACTATATACTATAAAATATTTACAAAAATTTTGGAGATTACTTTTATTTATTTATTAGGATAAATAAATAGGGATGGTGGAACTATGTACAAGGTGATCATGTACATAAATGAGATTTTTGGTTTCTTTTTAATTTTTATATTTTTATATTGTTTTTATACTTATAAATATATACAAATATTTACAAGCCTATTTTTGTGAGGAAAATACTTTTATTTTATTTACATATATATATTTACACACATGAGCCCCTATCTCCCTCTACTTTGGCTTTTATGCGGTCAGGCCCATGTTGAGCCCTCCCTTGGGTTAGGTTGCTCAATATTTATTCTAAATATTTCCCTCTTTTTCTTTTTAATCTTTATTATTTTATTTTTGCACAAAAACATGCTAATTATTAAACTTTATACAATGCATGCTTTTGATAATTATTTGTATTTACATGAATATACATGCATTTGCAAAGGTTTTTGTAGCTAAAATATAAGAATAAAGAGTGATGAATGGGTATTCATCACAGGCCCGATACCTGCGCAGGAAGAGAGCTGGGTCGAGGGCAAACTGCCTCGACCCGTCAGAGCGGGAAATGGGTGGCTGGTGCGTCGAGGCGAAGGTCCTCCGGCGAGCAGCGGAGGAAGAGGACCGAAGTCCCTGCTCCGGGGCGAGTCAGGGTTGGGTGGATGAACGAAGAATGTGCGGAGAAGTCTGGCGAAGGTGGTGGCGGTGTCGGATGGGTGAATGAGTGACCGGAGACGGCAGGCGGAGGTGGCGGAGCTACACTACTGAAATCAGAGAAATCCTAATCTACGCTACTCTATGGCCTAAGAAGGTTACCTGGCGGATGCTGTCGACTAGGATGAAGCTCAGCGAGCTCCGGGGTCATTGCCTGCAAGGGGGCGTCGTCTCCCCGAGGCTGAGCACGCTCGCGACGGCGCACGGCGGTGAAAACCATCGGATCATTGGCTCCCGGCTTCCCGAGCCTCACTGCTACTCCAAAGCACTCGGCTGTCACTCAGGCACTCCAGAGGAGGTCACAGGCGTCGAGGGGGAGATCCAAAGATGCGTGAAAAGGCTGCCGGAGGAGATGTTTTATACGATCAAGGGTCCAAGAAGGAGTGGGTCGGGCGAGCTGCACGCGACTCGGATCCCTAAGACCCACCCCGGGCGTGGGTCTAGAATGATCAAGGGTCAATCGGAGCCCGGGGTTAGGTTAATCGGCTGTCGGATCGAGTGGGGAAAAAATGGAGATGTCGGGTCGGTCCCCAGATCCGCAAGAGAAGTGGTCCACAGGGGGGAGTTGACCGGGGTCAACAAACCCCCATGGACCAATGAAAGCCAACCACGTGTAAAAGATTTATAAAATCATTTAAAAATAGTAAATGGCCGATTTATTAAAAAGTCAAAACATGAAATATTTTTGTTTTAATTTTTTCTATTTTTTAGTGATTTTTAATTAATTTTTCTGAAATATAATTTAGGTATTTACAAAATATTATTATTTTATATAGGTATATACAATATGTATTTTTGATTTTTGATTTTTAATTGTTTATTTTTGTATATTTCATTTCAATTTTATATTTTATTTATTTATATAATAAAATTTGGAATAATTTGATATTTTTATTTTATTTTTATTATTTATATACAAGGGGGAAATAAATAGATATGTACATATGTATACATGGTATATATACAATGTAGGTTTTGATTTTTATTTTATTTCTTTTTATTTTGTTTTTTTTATTGTTTTTATTTTATTTATTTATACCATATCATATAGAATATTTACAAAATTTTTATAAATTAATTTTATTTATTTATAAGGCTACATAAATATAAGATGAGTGGGCTATATACATGGTGACTTTGTACATGAGAGATGTTTTTGTTTTCTTTTTAACTTTTCTATTTTTATTTTGATTTTTATATTTATAAATATATACAAGTATTTACAAGCCTATGTTTGTCACTTTTTTGGAGGAAAATATTTTTATTATATTTACAAATATATTTACACACATGAGCTTCCTTATCTCTCTCTACTTGGGCTTTTATGCGGTCAGGCCCATGCTGAGCCCTCCCTTGGGATTAGGTCGCTCAATATTTATTCTAAATATTTCCCTCTTTTTTTCTTTTTACTCTTTATTCTTTTATTTTAGCACAAAAACATGCTAATTATTAGTTTTTACACAATGCATGCTTTTTGCTAATTATTTGTATTTACACCTATCTACATGTATTTGCAAAGGTTTTTGTAGCTAAAATATAAGAATAAAGAGTGACGAATGGGTATTCATCAAGGGGGAGATTGAGGCTTGTGGGTCGCTACTTCGCTCAAGGCGTGGGTCTCTCCTGATCACCTATTTGGGGTTACCCATGGTGGATGGACGTCTAAAGCAATCGGATTGGATGCCTGTGATTGAGAGAATTGAGAACAAGCTTGCGGGTTGGCGCGCTTCATGTCTATCTCGTGGTGGACGCTTGGTGCTCTTGAGGTCGGTTCTCTCTGCTATTCCTATTTTCTTTCTATCCTCTCGCTTGCTCTTGGTGGGGATTCGTAGACGATTGGAGACTTTGATGCGAAGTTTCTTTTGGGCCGGCACTCCGTTGGTTAGTTGGGAAATTGTGACACTTACGGAAGAAGATGGTGGTTTGGGAGTCCTGAACCTTGAGGTGATGAACAAGGCCCTCCTGGATAAATGGGTTACTCGTATTTGGGGTGAAGGATCAGATACTCTTTGTACACTTTTGAGGAAGATTTATGACGTGACAGGCAACATGGAGTGGCGTCCCAATAGAATGATAAGGCCTTCAAATTTTTGGTGAGGGGTCTCCTCGGTTCTTCCTCAGATTACTCCTTTTTTGAATCCCGTGCTGAGGGATGGAGAGGAAGCTAACTTTTGGAGATGGACGGATAGCACTTTTATAGTGAAGAAAGCATACAAAGCCTTATATGCATCCACTGTTTTTGATCCAGGTGTTGCGATACCAAGGTTAGGACAAATTTGGTCTTGGAAAATCCCTAAAAGAGTAAAAGTCTTTCTCTGGTTGTTCGGTAGAGAACGGGTATTGACTGGTGCGCGGAGGGCTAGGCTCTTTGGGGCTAATAGCTCTTATAAACGATGTGGAGAGGAAATGGAGGATGCTGATCATCTATTTTTCCTTTGTTCTTCTTCGAGACAGATTTGGGCAGAGGCCAACTTATCTTCTATTGCATCCTCGGGGATCAGAGAGTTCTGGGCGTCGATTGACTCGTCTGGAACTAGCACAATAGCGGAGAAATGCCATGCAACATCTGTTTTGTGGGCTATTTGGTTGGCGAGAAATGGAACTATTTTTCGGGGAGAGAGATTTTATATCGAAAATGTAATTGAACATTCCAGACTCCTACGTGGGTCTTGGTCACTGTAACTTCTGTAACTAATCCTGTGAATAAAAGTTTTTTTGGGTGTCCACCTTTACGGTTCGACACCCTTTTTCCTTCAAAAAAAAGTAACCAACGAAAATACGATATTCTTGCATCAAAAATTTTAGTCCAGATTTTCTGGTAGAAGTTTGAAGAGATCTCACTACAAGTTGGGTAATATACTTTCTTTTTGAGAAAGCTATAGTTATAAAAAAAATTAAGCTATAGTGATGAATTTTTTCAAAATCCGTCACAAAAGTATCCGTTGTTAAATATATAATGACGATATTATTCGTTGCGAAGTGAGTTTTCGTACTCAAAGTTAGCAACGAATATCATATCTGTCATTATATCGACGCTTATCCGTTGCTATTTTTCAAAATATCAACTAGTCGTCTCTATTTTTTTAGTTCAAAATGAAACGACGATTAATTAGATGTTTGAAAAATAGCAACGAATAAGTGTCTCTATGTGGACCGTTGTTAATGATATAACGAAATATATGATGTTTGTCGTTATATATTTAACAATGACTAGATTTTGTAAAAAACGTCACTATAATTCAATTTTTTTTTGTAGTGTGCAAAATATGATATTTAAGTACATCGAAAGAAGACATGATCTCCAAAAAAAACATACAGATCTTAATCCATGCGACAAAAAAAGATGGCAATGTTTGCCACAACTTATTCACTAGGGTAAATTACAAAATGACCTCAACTATACGTCAACTCCCAATTAGAAGCCTCATCATTCAAATGTATCGAAGAGGGCGCTTGAAGTTTTAAATTTATGGTGATCGTCGATATAAAAGAGTTGTGTAAGCTTACATAGCCATGTATTTGAGAGAAATAAATAAGATCAAACCCATCTTTATTACATTTAAAAGATGGAGCCCGTAGTTGGGAATTGACATATAGTTAGGACTTTTTTTGGTAATTTACCCTAATTATTAATAGAGTAATTTCTTGCAATGATATATATATATAGGAGTAATCCTATGAGAGCCAAAATTTGTGAGAGCATGAGAGCATGCATTCTGGACCACATGATCCTGTCTTCTTTCTCCTGGTTGAATCATGTGGTCCAGAATGTATGCTCTCATTCTCTCACTTTTTTTTCTCTCATAGGATCACTCATATATATATATATATATATATATATATATATATATATATATATATATATATATATATAGGGGGCCTTTCAAATAGGATGCAGTCCTTCCTGAGTTAAGGAAGGCCGCCCCTTTTTTGTATAAAATATGACACTTTAGTAGAATACGTATATAGTTTGTATTATAGGTGCACGTTATAAACACAAAGTCGCATACAAAACTACGCATTATAATACAAACATTAAAACTGTACATTGTAATACAAAACTGTATATGTATTCTACTAAAGTTATCATGTTTTATACAAAAAGGTGGTTGGCCTTCCTTAGCTTAGGAAGGACTGCATCCTATTTGAAAGAAATCCTATATATATATATATATATATATAGGGTAAAATGTGTATGCCCCCTAGGGGGAGCTAACTTAGCTCCCCCGCCCCTTTTTTTCAAAATTTTTTTTATTTTTTTTGAAATCTAAAACCGTGTAAATTCATTATTAAATCTATATATTATGTTATTAAAATTTCATACGAAACCGAGACTCCTACGACCTCCATCCAAACGGGGTCGATTTAAAAAATCCTGTTACCGTTAAAAAAATGACTGTCTGGATGGAGGCCGTAGGAGTCTCTGTTTCACACGAAATTTTTATGACATAATATAGGGATATAGTGATGAATATTCACGGAAAAAAATTTCAAAAAAAATAAAAAAAATTGAAGAAAATGGGGCGGGGGGAGCTAAGTTACCTCCCCTAGGGGCAGCCCCATTTTCCTCATATATATATATATATATATATATATATATATATATATATATATATATATATATATATAAGTATATCTATAGTAATACATGGGATGACAGCAGATAGATGATGGGTCTTTTGATTCGTGCAAAAGGGTGTGGACGGAAGTGGATGCATAATATGCCTCCAATCCCTTTTCCTCAGAGGAAATAGAAGCATTGCATCTTGATTATATCAGAGACATAAACGCATACGTGCCATGTCTTCTTTGTGCATGGACTCGATCGTACATGGAATGACGAAGCAATCACTTTCATGTGGCAAACAAGAACAAAAAGGTTGCACGAGTGGAAGGCAGCGTCCACGCACATATTGATATGTTCTCTTCGTCGGAAGCTAAAACGGCTGGCGATGGCCCTTTCTTGCCATCTCCCATAGATTTCAGATGATAATGTATCTACGTATGTAACAAAGGTTGAGTTGTCCCATCTTTGACAAAATAAATGCAATGATACGCTGCTCCAATAAAAGCCTTTTTGGCGGTGACGAAGAGCCCTGTCATCAGTGATACATCTCAAAGGTCAACTGCTATAAATCCAAGCTGCTAGCAATCCTGGATTTCTGCATGCAATCTTTTTCTCCAAATTGAAGAATATAAAAAGGTACAATCCCATTCCTCCTTTTTGCTGCCATGCATGTTCAATCCACAACCATTTTTACCATATATGTTGGGTAAAACATTTGATCCCTAATCAATAGTTTCTCATTTATATTTTAATAAATAATTTGGGGACATTTATCACTAATTGTTGTATAAAATTAGTTCAAAAATTTGATTTAATAGGTATTGTGTTTGCTGCTAAAAAATTATTTAGTTTTTTTATATGTAAACTGATCTGTTAAAAAAAATGAAATGATTGAAGTATGTGTTCTAGATTGTTTCTGTAAATTGATTATATTCTCTGTTATAAAGAGATGATTGAAGTTACAAAAAAATGATTTACAAATTGAAGTATCTGTTCTGGATTATGCCTGTAAACTGATTATGTTCCCGGTGATAAGTTAAAAAAAATTTGAATTACAAAACCCCCCACCAATCTAAACCTCCGATACCAAGGAACTTATAAGGTTGACTCACCAAAGACAACTAATTTCAACCTTAGTGTGGAACTTTGTGTTAGTCTCAACCTCCGATACCAAGGAACTTTGTGGAAAACTAGGGTGAATTAATAAAGAAACTAAGGTAAATGGGTTTCCTAATTTTTTATTTATTTTTAAGGAATTTCTTGATTTTATTCGATTTTATGAATTTTATATTATTTTTTTAGTTTTAATATACCTATGTAAAAATATAGGTATAAGTTTTATATTTTTATATTTGCTTCTATATTTTGAATTTTTTATGTGTTTTAAGTGTCTTGTAAATTTATAAAAAATTAGAAAATGTTTTTGTAATTTTTATTTGGTTTTTAAAGTGAAAACAAAGTTTTTATTAAAAATTGTGAGGTATTTATAATTTTAAAAATAGTATACAGTAATAAAATATTTTTATTTTATTTTCATCAAAAAGTATATGAAAATACCTTTTAAACGAGTTATTGTACATATTTTATGATTTTCCTAGAATTAGTTATGTATTTTGGAATTTTTTATGTAATTTAAACTTTTTATTGATTTTAATATTCAATTTTTATTTTATTTTTAGTTTATTATGTAAAAAAAGTATAGTAAAATATATTGTAGGTAATTTTTGTAGATTTTTTAAAAAGTATTTTTATATCTTTTTATGGGTTTTAGAAAGTGTATATATTTTTATGAAGGTTTTACAATTATTTAATGCTAGAAAATATTTTTTTTTTCAAAACTAAAGCTACAAAGTATAGATTATCGTACTATGTATTTTTCTGTATTTTTATTATATTTTTATATTTTATATTTGTTTTTAATATATATTTAATATGTATTTATTGAATAAACTGTATTAGGGATATATGTGTAATATTATTGAAAGTAAAGGGCGCATAGGAAATAGTTGAAACTACAAAGGTATCAGTGCAATTATCTAAGACTGTCACGTGCTAGGCACACGTGATGTTCCTGTGCTGGATCTGTATGTAATTAACCGAATGATCAAGGGCATGCTTGAAAAAAGCCACATACGTGAGGTGTCAAAGCACTGCAATGGCGTCAATCTGATGTTGACACGTGGCAGAGTGTGACGTGAAATCTGGGCAGACCAATTGTTCTTCCTGAAATATCTCCTGGAGAAGCGATGTTAATCTTAGGCAGTGCTGCTGGCGATGGTTGTTCTTCGTTCATGCAAGCTTCAGATCGGTAGTGATTGGATGATTTAGGGGCAGCAATTGCACTATGCACGATAGAGGTCACTACAAGGAAAACAAGTTGTGGCTACAGAATTATGCCCACGGATGTCGGGTTTGTGGCCACGGAATTGAGCTTTGGCCACGACACATCGTGGCTAGTAGCCATAGCTAAAAGTCTCATCGCGAGAGTTCTCTAACCACGAATATTCCGTGGCCACTACAAGTGGCAACAAAACTTGTCGTGGTCACAACTCTTGTATGAAGACTTTGGCCACGAATTGTAGCTACGAGAAACTAGTGGCCATGGAATTATCGTGGCCACAAGTTTCCGTGACCACATTCCGTGGTCACAACTCATTTTTCTTGTAGTGGGTGATGCGTGGTCATAGCTAGATCGCCTTCAGATAAACGAATTGTGACGGAAGGCAGTGAATTCTTTGATGGCAGTGTGTGGTGATCTTGAAGGCAAAATTTATGGAAATTGGCGGCAATGCTTCGAGTCGATCAACGTAATGTGGTTCTCGAATCAGAGATGGTGGACGGACGTTCAAGCTCAGGTGGCGAACAACAATGGATCAGTTGTATCTCCTCTAGGTGCTTTGCCTCATGACTGGTGCTACAGTCCGATCATGTCCCGATGGTGTTGCTCTTCGAATGCATCAAACTTTAGGTGAGGACAAGGCTCCTGGACCGTCAAGGACGAGATGACTGGAGGAATGATGGACCTCAACCTGGATGTTAGGAACAAATAGTGGGAATGGATGGATGGATGATCCTCTGCATTATGGAAAAGGAGGATCAAGTTTTCAGATCCGACTGAAACTGAGGTTATCAGGACTGGAAGAAGGCATGGAGAAATGGATGTGGATTGATGAGATGAAGGTGGATTCGAGTTGATTTTTCATGTCAAAATGAAGAGAAACGAGACTGATTGAAGGGAGAATAGAGGGAATGAGATGAGATGAGGAGGAGGAGAAGAGTTTTGAAGATCTAAATTGGGAAACGACTGGATGAGTTTCGATGGATGAGTGCATGTGGTTTGGATCTCAGGCGGAGCTCCAGCGTTTTTTCTGCAACGCGACGACGTTCACGGAGGTTCGATCACGGGGGAGCAATGCTCATGTCATCGATGATCGCACCACCTCTCCTTTCCCTCGACCTCGCTATGACTACGGATGGATGGAGATGCCACTCTCTGTATATATCGTCGGAGTTCACTAGAAGGGAGATGAAGAAAATGAGGATGCCTGAGGTTGAAGAGGGGTGGGTGCTTTTTATAGATGGAGGTTTCGTGGGGAGTACATCGCCGAAGGGGGTCACAGGCAAACAGCCTAATGATCATGCCGTTAGGTAGAGATAGGTGGAGGAGGAGATGATGGGAAGCAGTGGAGGTAGAGGAGGCGTCGGGGAAGAAGGATGGAAGAAGAAAAACGGGGAAAAGAAGGGAAAGGCGGACAAAGAAAGAATGAGAAAAGAGAAAAGAAAGGGAGGAGAGGGAAAAGAAAAGAAAAAATAAGAATAAAGATGATTGATTAAATAAATTATTTATTTATTAAAATAATTAATAATTAAGTAAATAAATTAAATTAATAATTAATAAACGAATAAATAAATAAATACCTAATTAAATGAATAATAATTGATAAACAAAAAGGTAATTATGTAAATAATTAAATAAGTTAATAAATTAATGATGGAAGTAAGTGAATAAATAAACAAACAATTTTTATTTATTTATTTTTAATAATAAGATATTAATAAAGTATATCGATATAAAAAATGACCTACATTAAATAAAATAAAATAAAGATACATTGTACATTTATACCAGAAGGGTCCCAAAACCAACTTTTTGCATATTAACTTCGATTTTAGTGAAAATCAGTTTCATTTGATAGATAATTCTATAAAATGAACTTTAAAAGTGAGTACGCTCGATTCAGAGTCCATATAGTTGAGTTATGAGGTCCGAAAGTTTAGGGTAACAACTTCGTGATGTTGATATTTATTGGTATTTATTTTAAGTTATATTTTTATATTTTTCAGTGATTTTTATAAACACATTAGAAGAAGAATTAGATTAAACAATATTAGGAATACTTAATTAGAAAATAACGAAGGTCTACATATAGTACATAAATACAAAGGGGTCGAAACGCTAAAACTGACATGTTTATTCTAATATTTTTTGATATTTTAATAAATAGTTTTAGATACAAACGAAGTCTAAAAGTGAGTTCAGTCAATTTGGAGTTTTCTATAAATAGTTATGAACCTTGGAAGTTGGCTCTTACAACGTTTTTAGATTCATTATAGTTATTTCTTTATGTGATAAATATTTTTTTCTAATATTTTTATAAATTAATATGTATTCTTATGAACAACTTTCATGAAAAAATATTTTGATTTGAAGTGATCATGGTAATAAAAATAGGTGAATATTTGTACAATGTGAAAATGTGTATATGTACATTAATGCTCTTGATTTTCTAACTTTTTTCATAAATTAGGATCATTATCTCCTTGTACTTATTTATTTTGTGGACCAATTCAATATTGACCTGGTCTTGAGGTTAGGAGCAGTCTGTACATATTTCATATCTACATCCTTCTTTTCTTTTATTTTCCCTTTTCGCATTATTTTTTTAGATAAAATAAGTGTTAAATATATAATATTAACAAATGTGATTATAATGTTAATAAGTGAGAATTAGAATATTTACATGTATTTTATCAAGAATTTTTACCAAAATAAAATAATAACGGTAATGAATCATGGATTCATCACACATCATACATGTCCACAATGCTCTGGACCTATCGCTTGGAAGAATGCTTCATCCGGAATGATGGGTGCTTGACTAACGCATGTGCTATCCAACAAGAGGGTAGTGGTCAGCCTTACCATCCCATCCTGAAAGACATGCATCATCCACCATTTTAATTTATATCTTAAATACTCTAGAAAGACAAATTACCAAAACAAAAGTTCTTATTATATGAAGGGGCCCATATGCATCGTCTACCCAATCAATAACGCCACTGAGGTCATGATTCTTGGTTTATTTAAAAATTTTAATCCTCTTTGACCCTTGATCATATTCTTCTATCTAAATATAATTGTAAGATTAAGAATTCTCTATATATGTCAAAAAATATAATTTACATGAATAATTAAAGTATTTACAAAATCCTAATGCAACAAATTTGTTTTTCTATACCCATCATGTGGATAGCCTTGAATCTCCTAATCATGTTGCCAGTATTTCTCTAAAATTTCATGTAATTCACAATTGTTATTAAGGAAAAATAGTTTTATTCAAAGTATTCTTCAAGCATCCTCGATAGTGATGAAACATTTCTCCTGCATGGGCGAAAATCTACCCATCAACTTCAAGACTACGATCCCATGTAAAAAAACCATGCAACGAAAAAAATCTTAGTATTTACCAATGATATATATAATGAAAATTTAGGAAAAGTTATACACTTATCAATTATTTACTTCTATGGCACATAAAATCAACTGAATTAATATGAACACAAGCATGTTCCGCATGTCCTAGGTAACTATGAAATAATGTCAAGTTCTAACCAACTGCATCACCACCAACAATCTGTATCAACAAAATCTTTTCATGAGTAATAACCAAACCTTCAGCATTGGAATCCTTCTTATCAATAGAGAAATGCCAAAATTTCACGCATATGAAACTCGCACGAACTTACTCTTGGGTTATCTATTATTTTCCTTTAATAAACGAGTGAACAAAATTCTCATATGATAATGTAAGATAAACCAACAAAATCAATGCAACATCATCTCTTCAACCTTAACATCTTCATCTCTTAAATTAATCAGCAATGTATTTAAACGATCAAGATGTTCTTTAAAATATATACCTTCCTTCATGGAGAGAGAGAAAACGAATGTCGATTCAACAACTTGTTGTCCCAGGACTTCATCTATACAGACTTCCGATTCTCATCCACAGATGGACATGATCTTCTCATCAATGACCTTCATCATATTCTCATCCGCCAAAAATAGTTGATTGTCAAGTGTACTCTCTCTTCTTATATTTTCAACTCGGAGGGCTCGAGTGCCTTTGCTCTCTTGTGGTCCAATGGTGTCTACATGTCTTGTTGCTTCAGAAGAACAAGAATCGTAATCTTCCATAGACTGAATCTATTCCTCCCTATGAACTTATCGATTTTCAAACTTTGCGAAGTGATCTGCTTGATGATCCTTATAAAACTTGATGATCTAATACTAGTTTGTTGGAATAGAAGAAAACATGCACAAACACAATCAAAACAAGCAAACATACTGAGGAATCTACAATTCTCATTCTTTATTCTTTTATTTTAGGTCTTGTTTTTAGCAAAACCACATGTAAATAGCCGTAAATAAATAACTTAGCATTCTACATGTCATTGTTAATGTCCCATAATTAGTATTTATTTTTGTAAAAATAAAAGAGTAAAGAGAAAAGAAAAAGAATGTTGTATTTAGAATAAATATAGAGGGACCCAAACCCCGAGAGAAGGTCAAGCTTTGATCTGATAGTAAATAAAATACGTAGAGAGAGATAAAGGTACACTACGTATTGTACATATCATCTATACTTATATATCATATTTATTTTATTTTTGACATAATAAAATTATTTCACTCTTTTTACACCCTTGTATATAGATTTAGAAATAATATAAAAATAAAATAAAATTCATAAAAATAAAATTAAAATCATCAAACCCTTGTACAAAATACATATGTACATAATACATCACTTATTTCTTTTACACCTTTAATTAATTTATAAAAACTAAATAAAAATTAGTTTGTACTCCTTAATTTATTTTATAAATAAAAAAAATATAAAATAAAATTATATTTGTAAAAATAATAAAATAAAAATACTTGGAAATAGAAAATAGGTCTATTATACTTGTATATAATAATATATAACGTATATACCCTATTTTATTTTTCATAAAAAACTTAAAATCACATAAAATAGTTTATAAAATAATAAACATTTTTTATTTTATGCATTTTTTAATTTAAATTCATTTCTTATTTTTAATTCTATTTTCTTTTATTTTTGAACATCTTGATTTCTCATTGGGCCACATTAGACTGTTGACCTCGGTCTACAGTCTCTTCCAAGCTGGGTCGGGTCACACCCCTCTCCCAAGAGCCTTTTCTCTAATTTCTTATGCCCGAACCCGACCACCTCTTCACTCAAATCTTGCGTCCAATTGCAGCCCCGATATCCATGATCCTCATGGAACCCTAGGTGACTAGGGTTCCATGTTATGCACTGATCTTTTGGGACCCTCGAGCATCCTATAAATCATCACCTACCACCTCCAAAGCAAGGGAGCTCGTCTCTCGCGCAACCACAAACCCTTATATGCCTTCCTTAGAGTGACAGCTATCGGAGGAGCATCTTAAGACAGTCCAGAGATGCCTGGAGGCTTGAAGCTTACTTCGTAGCTAGAGAATCATCGTGAGCAACCTCCTAGATAGTCGTAGATTGGTTGAGGCCAAGACCATGTCGACCACTTTCATCTGAAGCATAGGATTTCATCTGAACCTTCAGCTATCGCTTTTAAATTCCTTATTTTCACATTCGAAGATTCCATCTCCCACGTTCTCACCGCTGCCAGTTCCACAGCTCTGACCAACTGGTCCGAGACCTGCTACACTCTTCCACCTGCATCAATAGACACCTCGACTCATCCCACACCTTCTTACATGACTTGATCATCCCGAGGCTTGCCCATCATAAAGAGATTAGGACCCAGATCTCCTTCATTCATCTCTGCTGGAGGACAAACACCATCCCCAGCCACTTCCCTTAACTTCTTAAGCAATAACCCGGACCGGAGCATAGCCCCAAGTCCCTTCTACCCCTTGCAGGTACTCACGCGCTCCTGGAGACCACTTTGGACTCCTAGCTGCTCAAGCGGAGCAGCTCCAGAGGGAGCTTCACCTTCACGCTCATCTGATCATCACCCCCTCCATCGGAGCCTTCCATTCGACGCGAAGCATCTTCAAGACACTATCAGACCCCTTCGACGCTTCTTCGAAGCGTCGGAACTCCTCCGAGGCTCAGTTGAAGTTTGTTGGAGATGTGTTTTTGCAGACCCTCTATTTGTCGTTGGATGAGCCTGCTTTTGCCAAGTTCCATCGGAACCGCACGACCGTGCAGCATTTGGGTCGTTAGATCTGAGCACCTGAGGCATTTGATGTGGAAATCTACTACAGATTTTGGTTTGTTAGATGCGTCGCAGTGGACGATCAAAATTGTACGATAGCGCCGGTCCCCGCGTGCACCACATGCCCCATTGGGTATATTTCCTTTGTGCTCTTGCATGCTTAAGCTTTTAGACTTAATCCTTTTAAATAAATTGTGTAGTTAAAAACATTATAATTTGGACAACACACTTATTATATTTGCACTTTAGTACCTCCGAGTGTGGAGCACGTGTGTACTCACGTAGTTTTTGGGATATTTGCACTTTCTGCTCTGAACTTTTATGTTGTTAATGAATGGATGATATGTTTTTAGAATTTGCACTTATACCCCTATACGTTGAATATTGCGCATGTGCGTGAATTGGTTGGGCTTTTTGCATATTCTACCCTAGGCTTTTATTGTGTGTTATCTATTTGGTTTGCAAACTTAAATTAATTGTGTTTTGGTCCTTGTGAATTGTGTTTAATTGCATGCTTTTTATTGGACTTAATAAATATTAAATTAATTCTAAAAATTACCTAAAAGTTACTATTATCTCATGAAGTCACGTGGAGGAGCAGACAACGAGGCGAGAGCCTCAGGTGAAGTCAATGAGGAGTACGACTGGCTGAGGAGCAGAGCTCCGATGGTTGTGAGATGCTTGGTAGTTGAGTGGAGGTGGTAAGATGGAAGTAGTTGGCTCAACAACCGAAGCTGGAGAAAGGGCAGGTGCGGAGGCGCTGCAGCGAGGCCACAAAACCTCGGATCTCGCTGGCATGAAGGGGGGTTGTCAATGGCACTCTCACTGTTGGGCCACCCCTTGAGTTGTGCAATCGGTAGTTGAAGTCAAGGAGGGGCGACAGTCGAGGTAAAATAGGAACAGAGGGACTCGATAGGGATATAAGTATGAGGTGTTGCGTAAGATTGAGGGAGATGGTGATATGCGAGAGATCGGTGATCGACCAGAAGAAGAAGATCAGATATGGAGATCTTGGTGATCGAACGAGATTGGACGGTGCCATATGCAACATGTGGTGACGCTTTATTTTTTAATTAATTTTTTATTTTTTTAAATAAAAATAAAGGCCAAAAATGGGTGAATTGTGACGTCTCTAGGAGATGCCACGTGTCAGCCCCAGAAGTATCAGAAAATTAAATACAAAGATAATTCAAAAATAGATAACAAACGACCTCGAATCGAAAAATTTTATTCACAAACGTCTTCGCCTCGATGAGATCTACAACATTCATGAAGATATTAAACAAAAATCGATCATTAGTGGAATATTATATTTTTGGGGTATCCCATGTACATAAAATACCTTAATTTTTTAGTTTTATAATTTTTTTATTTTTAAACCAGATAAAAATCCGAAAAATATGATAAAATCATAGATAGATATTTATATATTAGTCTTTTTTTATTTTTAATAATTAATAAAAGGAAGAAATAAAATAAAATACGAAAACAATAATTTTTATACATACAATTAGTGAAGACTTGGACTCAGTTAGTTGATAAGCTGAATGTCCCACAAAATACGAGTAGGAATAAAATCAATCAAGGGTCGTTGCGACCCAGATCTCGCAGATCAGACTCAACAAGAAAAATTAGACCACCAAATAAGAGTAATCAGAAATGAAATCTGAATAGATGTCTCGCTATTTATTTAACCTGGTATAGCGACCAGGGTCGAACTCAAGGAGCACGGATTGGACAAGTTGCCTATGAAGTAGTCGAAAAATGAAATAAAAAGATAAAATATTTTTGGTGGATTTTATGTATTTTTTTAAAAAATTGTGTTTTTAATTATAAAGGAATAAGGGAAATGGGGTAAAAGCACACAAACAACAATTTATTAAACACTCCAAAACAACTCAGAAAATTCAAATAAAATTATTTTTGTGTTTTATAGGTTTTTAGGTGTTTTTGGTAATTTTCTCAAGATTTTCTGATTTTTTGTTGATTTTATAAAAATGGAAAAAGGCTGAAAATCAGAATCAATGTGCAACCAGATTTGAAAGGCTAATTAAAAATAGATAATTAGCCTCTAAAAATCTGGAGACAGTTTTTATGAATACAGGAAATAAAAACTAAGCTACATAAACCAAAATTGCATTTTTTTGTGTTTTATAGAATTTTTAAGAATTTTTTTGAGATTTTTATTGTTTTGGGATTTTTAGGTGTTTTATATATCCAAATTCAACCAAAATTGGACTGAAGCTAAAAGACACTAAAAGAAACAGTAATTTTTTTAGAATTTTTAAAAGGTTTTTATATTTTTAATTGATTTTTCAATTCAAACATTAACAAAAATATGTGTTTTTTAATTCTTAAAAATATCAAAACAACCCAAAAATGTCCCAAAAATTTACTGAATTATTTACATAGTGGCAGGAGCCATGTATCCAAATTTCACTTGATTTGGAATTAATTTGGTATTTTATTCAACCAATACAAAAGCCACAGCACATAGGGACCAAAATGCAAAGAAAACTAATTCCCGGGGCTTAAATGTAACATGTACGAAAACTATAAGGGCCTCAATGTAAATTTTGCATTGATTTCAAAACATATTCCAATTCAGTACGCACAGGGGCATAAATGCAAATATGTAAACTAAACTTTCAATTCATAACATTATATAAAACCCAAGCCCATACATGCAAATAGCCCAAAATATCACGTGATGAAGAACGTACACCACAACTGAAGGGACTAAAATGCAAATACCAAAACTATAATGTCCAAAGTGCAATTGTTCTGAATTAAAAATAACTATGTAAAATATGTACAGGACTCAACAGTAAATGCTAAAGTAGGAAGGGCCTAAGTGATATTTACCCTTATTATTAAGATCCAACAGCTGAAGGCGGTCCACCTCGAATCTGACGGTTGTGATGCGTGGATACCCCTTCGGTAATGGACATCCCAGATCAGATCCCAGATGGATCAGATGTCTACGAGCCTCCCTCGAACGGATGTTGGAGATCAAAACTGGCAGAGAGGCTCTATCAGACATATATGGAGGGTCCTAGAAGAACTGGTCGCCGGCGAAGTTCGTCCGGCCACTGTGTGTGTTAAGAGACTCCTCCGAGGCTGTTGAGATGTGGAAAAGAACGCCGATGGTCGTCTGCAGCGATTGGAATGCTCCGATGATGTCAGGAGCAGCTGGAGCGCTCCGACGACGAGGAAGAGCTGGAGCACCTGTGCTCTGATGGTCAGGCCTCCAGACGAGGTCCATTCTCCTTCGTTCCTGTTCAGAAAGAAAGATGGGTCGAGGGCAAACTGCCTCGACCCGGTTACGGGCAGAATGGGTGGTCGTATGGGGCGGAGCAAAGGTCTTTGACGAGAGAAGACCTAAGTCTTGGTTCCGGGGCGAACCAAGGTGATCGGAGGGACGTAGAATGTGGAGAGAGGTATCACGGAGATACCGGTGTGGTCGTAAGGGGAAATGGTAGATCAGAGTGTGGTGAATCGGTCGGCGAAGGCCGGCGGCGCAAAATCGAATAATCGAGATTACAGCTAATCTAAAGGCTATAGAGGCTACCTGATGGGTGCAATCGTCTATGCTGGAGGTGGGTGACCTCCTGGGATCCTCGCGATGGCGAAGACCACCGGACCAGGGGCTACACGTCTCCTTTCCTCTCTACAACACACCCTTCGTTTAGTTGTCACTCTATGCAAGGGAATGGAGGTCACAGGGATCTGAAACGATGGCAGAAGGTGCGTGAAATGGCAGAGGGATACAATGCTATATAGTGTAGGGGTCCGCAAAAGAAGAAGATCGGGTGTGCAATTCGATGCTCGGATCCCTAAGAAAAATGACAGGCGTGAATCTCGGATGAAAGAACTGCAGTCGGAGCCTGGGGTTTGAGTGAATGGCGGCTGGATCGATCCGAGAAAATTTGGAGAAATCAATAGGAGTCGGATCCGGGGGCAAAGTGGTCCAGTGGGGAGAGTTGATCGGGGGTCAACAATCCCCCGTGGACCAATGAGATTATTCCTTTTATTAGTTGTTTGTATTTTTTTAAAATAGTAAATGAATTTATTTCGAAAAGTTTTCAACATGAAAAATGTTTATTTTTCAAAGTATTTTTTAGTGATTTTTATTTCTTTTTTTGAAAAATAAATTATGTATATACATAATGTATTATTATATATAGGTATAAATACATGGGTATTTTTTTATTTTTATTTTTATTAGTTTATTTTGTGCAATTATTCCTATTTTATATTTTATTTATTTACAACATAAAATTTGGGATATAAAATAATTTTTATTTTATTTTTATTGTGTATCTACAAGGGAAAATAAATAGGTGACTATACATATATACATGGTATACACAAGGATGAGAGAGAGAATTTATTTTCTTTTTCTTTTTATTTTTCTGATTTTTATTTTATTTTTATAAATACATACACATTATGAGGAATACATAAATATTTTATTTGATGAAAATAAAATATGTACATAAAAGGGGGAATATGTGTACAGTGGTGACTGGCCCTATCTCTCTCTACTTGTTTTATTTTGCGGTCAGGCCAATGCTTGGCCCTCCCTCGGGTTCGGATCACTCAATATTTATTCTAAATATTTCCCTCTTTTTTCTTTATTTCTTTATTCCTTTACTTTTGCATAAAAATATGCTAATTATTATTATTTACACAATGCTTGCAAGTTGACAAGTTATTGTATTTACCAGTATTTACATGGTGTTTTACAAAGATTTCTAGCTAAAATAAAGGAATAAAGAGTGATGAATGGGGATTCATCATTAATTTCTTGGATTTCAAGCTCATTTTGGATTTGAATTTTTGTGCATTTTAATAAAAATTTCATCAAAGAAAATAATTGAAAGAGAAATAAAATAAAATTAGTTAATTATGTACATAAAATAATAGCTCAAAACTACTAAAATACAAAATGTACAAAAGAGGCAAAACCTAACTTTCACATATGAGCTCTGATTCAATTGAACTTGGTCTTATCTTAAAGGTAATTGAATGTATATTAGTTCAAAAGTGAGTAGGATCAAATCGGAAGATGTATGAGGAAGTTATCAACTAGTTCGGAAATCTTGGAATTAAGTTTTGAGTTTTTGGTCCACTTATTTATGTTAGTGATTTTTTTTGCATTTTTAAATTATTCTTATTAGTAACATGTACACAATGGAGGTGGTTTCAGGTCATTTGGAGTTAACGTGAATTAGCTAAAAATCAGAGAAGTTAGGCTATTTTACATGTCAATTGGACTGAGATTTTTGGCATCTTATTTTATGCAATTTTGAGTGATAAAATGTGATTCTTATTATTAAATGCATGAATACTATTTATGTAGAATAATGGATAAAATGCAGATGAATTTTGGGGATTTGAGCTTAATTAATGTCTTTTAGAATGATGAATATGAGATTCATCAGTTTGACAAATGTATTATTGGCATATCATGATTATCATCTAACGCACAATTGTTTGTGGTCAAAGGACAGTTGTTGAAGCTGTATTTAGAGAACAATACTTTCCTATCCATTTTTTTACTCAATACAGATGGTATTTCAAGATGAGCTCTTTGAGGCAGAAGGATCAGAAACACGAGCTCCAAAAATATCTCTGTTTTCTTATTTTTCACTTCTTTCATTCTTTTGTTATTTCATTCATCCCATTCATCTGTGTTATACCTAGGATATACTCCATCCTAAGTATATGGGGGATGAGTGCATTCGAGTTCTTCTTCATTTATTCTCTCTCTCGTCTCTCAACCAATTGATATTCTATAAATATTTAGGGATATTTCACCCTAACTATGTGGGGACAAGTCGAGTCGTTGATTATTTCGTACATTATAATCCTAGATCATCTCCGCTTTGCGTACAGTCTACTATACTTAGGATTAGTTGATCCTAAGTATAGTGGGATGATCGGTTTCTCATTCTTTTAATCATTGTAGTATGGACTTTTTATACTAAGCACGAGTTATTTCTTCCTTTTTTACTCATTCCTAAATTCATAAAAATAGGAAAACAAATTAAAACATAAAAAATATAAAATAAAAATTACAAAACATTTTCTAAAATAATAATAAAATACAAAATACTTAATATTCACAAAAAATATAAAATTTATAAAAAAAATCAAATAAAATTCCAGAAAAATCTCTAAAAATAAATAAAAATTAGAAAAAACATATAAAACCTTAGTATTCTGTAGTTTAACCCCAGTTTCCAACAGTTTGTCTCCTTGAGTTTGATACTCCCGTTTAATCTCTATACACTTGAGTTTAGGAGTATAAATAATAAAAATACAATTTTCAGGTAAAATCCACCTGATCGATAAATCGACCAAGTTATCATTCAGATAAGTGCGTTTTTCACCCCGCTCTCAACTGCTTGGCTTAGCTTGTCAAGAGCCTTGTAGATGTTGGTCAGAAGTTAGATGATCTTATTGCCATAAAGACTACATCCCTGCATAGGCAGAAGAAAACCCCAACAACTTCTAGAAAAGAAAGCATGTAGTTTGTGATGTCCCATCCAACCCTACAGAGTCAGAGGTACATGATTTATTTTTATCTAATGTTGTTACTCTCATAAGAAGTAGGATTCTTCAACCATCTGCTACCATGAAGGGGAAGAAAAAAGCTTTCATGAGAAATTCATCATCTTCTTCTACATCGGTCATATTAGTAGCCGGGCTTATGAGGAAGAAGAAGGAGAAGCACCAGCAAAAATATAAAAAAATGAAAAAGCTCAAAAACACCAAAAAGAGGATAACAACGGTCGAAGCACCATCTAGAAAACAATAAAGAGGACCGCACCTACAATTGATCCGGAGTCGGCTAATGGAGCCCTGCTTGCTATTTTGGGATGCCCATCACTTCAGACGGATGAAGACACTTCTTTTTGTCATCTTGCTTTACAGCTAGATGTGGGCATATATTTTGTTGTAAATAAGAACAATATTTTTATTTTTTTTCTCTATAAAAATTCCTTTTCTAGATGCTTTAGAAAATTCCAAAAAAAATGAAAATAGGTTTGTCAGATCTTGATGTTGTGGAAATTATTCAGAATCTTTTCTTGAGATGCTTATGATATAGGACATTATGTACATGTAAAATACTAAGAAAGGATTGAAGGAGGCATGCACTTCCAAGAGACAATTGTGTCAAGCCAGATAGTGAAATGTGAAGCATGTCTAAATAGTGGCTACTATTAATGTAATCAACAAACTCTCAAGAAAAAAAAGACATGGGAGCCCCCCTCATCAGATGCACGATACATGATCAAGATTTTGGTCAAACTCTTCTTTACAACAGATAGTCAATTAACTTGATGCCTACTTTGCTACTAAAAGAATTTGGGTTAGGATAACTCAAGTCAACCAGAATGATTCTGCAATTTACGGAAACTTCAGTTAAGCGTCTTTGAGGAATTTTGGAAGATGTTGTCGTCATCATTCAAGGAATGTGATTTCCTGTGAACTTCATTGTATTAGAAATGGACATGTCAACTCCTCTTCTGAATACCCCGATAATACTTGGACGCTCGTTCCTCCAAATAACTGAAGCAGTGGTGGATTATGGTAGTAGAAAAATCACCTTCTGCTCGAATAGAGACAAGGTGCCACTTCAGATGATCTAGGTGCCCAAACCGATAGAAACTGCATCAAATGCGAGAGAGACACCAACCAGTTCATGGAAGACACCGAGACCTACGAATTCCTCTCTGCAAAGGTAGGAGTGGTCGACTTTCCCTCTATCTTAGAAGACGAGATCTTTGCTGATATGCAAGATGAGTTGATTGATGACCACATTTTAGTAGTAGAGGAAGAAGGAATCATTGCAGACTTCTTAGAACTGTTGGACATGCGAGTCCACGGCGAGCCATTATGAAATAAATGTTATTGCAAATATCATTCTTTGATCTGAAATGAAGAATAAATAATTTGCATGATAGGTCCCTTAGTACAATTAGGGTTATGTACCATGGCCATCTTGATGATCATACAGCTACTGATTCAACTGTTGAATCATAGAGGTTGGTGCTTGGATGAATATCTAAAGAGTTAGATTGAGGACTCATCAAACACCGTCAAATGATTGTTAAGAGATGATCTCCAGCCTGAGTAGGAGATGGCAATCCTTATCTCTAAAGGCTGATATCTGACCGACCTCTTGATGCAGGTCCTCTGCATAGGAATAGAGATTCGGAGATGTCAGATTAGTTAGGTCAAAGAGTTGACTTAATTAAATCGAGATAACCAAAGTCCTATATCGTATGCTGTCACGATACATGCACGCATCCTCTGACCGGAGACAGATGTGTTACTATATGTCTAAGTATGTACATTTGGCAGACCAATAGGTTGATGACCTAATAAAGGTCTATACACCGACGCGCTGGTGTGCATATAAGGGCATATGAGTAATACGATCTCTCAAAGGGATCATACAGGTTCAATTATTGAACCGGAAGGCATGAGCTCACTCTTGAGATATTGGGAAGAATCAAATTTCGTGCGCACAGTCGTCTCGCTTTGGAAGCTTGACTGAATTTGTAGGTTTGATATATATATATACTTTTGGAAAGTATATGATCAAGACCTAGATATGATATATGCTTTTGGAAAGTATATGATCAATACCGACTCCCAATGATCGAATGAGAAACTTACTGATAAAACCATGAAGTAGACAATATAGTTGATCCAATACTTCGGGTTTATTCTGAATCTTCCAGTATGCAGGATGTACAGGTATTAGGAATACCTGAGGGTGATGTGATCATAAATGATTGTATAACCATGACACTTCCATTCTTAGGGAGTGATGAAACGGGTCTGGATTTTAGTGACTCCTCTCAGTAGAGAAGTAATCTGATCTTGGTCCAAATGTTGGACATTGATCTGAATGTGATTCAGATGCAATGAGAAGATTAGATTTGTGGTCTTGATTTAATCAAGCATCTATGAGAGGCCCGCGATCTAGATTTGAGATATGATCTCAATATCCAAGTTACTATACATGGAACAATACAATCGCCATGTCCTTATCTCCAAGTATTTGCGGAGAAAGTGCATTATCATTGAAAGGGTTCGGGATAATTTCATTGTTGATATTATGTATCCGAGCACTGAGAAAATTGATAATTAAATGTGATTTAATTATCATGATTAATATGAATTCGATTCATATTATAAAGAGAGTTATCTTAAATAATTAAATGAGATTTGATTATCAAAGATGTGAAAAATGTGAATATGATCCACATTATTTGGGCACATGAGAATAAAGATCTAAGATGATTAAATATGATTTAATTATCATGGATATGAATAATATGGATAGCAATATCCATATAAGTCATATATATTATGAATGTGATTTATAATATATAAGAGAGAGCTATTTGCAATTTACATTTGTTAATTAAATGTTGATGTGAATTGGATTCACATTGGACAATTAATTGAAAATGTAATTCACATTTTATTTTGGGTTGTGAATGTGATTCACTATTTTTCAATGGTAAGATTGCAATATTCACAAAATAATTATGAATTGTTTTTGTAGAATAATTTACAACAAGTGTTGTTGTAAATCTTGGAGATTTCCATAGAATAATGGAATCTCATGAGATCTCATGAGATTGCCACCAAATCCAATATTATGGAAGGAGGCAATCTTCATTCCTAAATCTACATGCTTGATTGATTTAATTTGAGATGGATTTATATTGATTTATCAATATAGATTTGATCTGAATTAAATTAATTGTTGTTGGTTTTTACCAACACAAATCTTAGCCATTAAAAGAAACACAATCAATGGGAGCCATTGGATTTGTGTTGTCCATGGATAGAGATTCATAGATCCCAAAATATTATAAAAGGAGAGGCATCCCTTTGCTCTTCTTTACACATAAGAGAACATAAGTCTCTCTCTCTTTCTTTCTCTCTACACGCCTACTCTCTCTTCCTCTATCATGACCGTCCATCATGGATGCCCTAGAGAGGTTCTCCATCGCCGCAGCGTCGTCGTTATGCTGCCCGATGGTTTGCTCGTGGAACTCCATCTACTTCAGCGTGCCTTGCTCGTGAAGAAGACGTCGGATCTCGTATGTCGAGATCAGGAGATCCGACGCTTGGATCATCAACATGGATTGCGAGAAGCACGTGGTTCATCCCCGCGCTCGCAAGCGTCTCCTCTATCGGATCGGACTTGAGACAGGTGGTCTCTTCGTTTAGAGACTCGATCGCAATTACGCTTCAAGAGTTAATCCTATTACTTGTTTGTGGTTTAGACGAAATGATCCGAGAAGTGTTCTTGGATCATGTGGTTTCGTCACATAAAAATTTTAGTTTCCGCTGCATAGAACAACTAGTCCGACTAGTCATTCTTCGTCGTATTCAATACGATGCTCACGCTTACGTGATATGCTTGAGGATCTAACCTTATCCTTCAAGTGGTATTGGAGCCCTAGATCGGTGGTTTTGGATACGATCCATAAACCGAGGACGACTTGGGTTCGTTAGGGTTTGCGAAAGTTTTCTTACATTTCGTTTTCGCATCTCTATTTTGAGATTATTTTCGGCACTGTTTAAATTTTTTAACACGAAAATAATAATTGAATTTTGTTCCCCATTAGATAAGGAAACCGTAGTATCTGAGTTTACGTGATTTCGGTTCTGTTTGCTCAAGTTATGCTCATTTTAGTGAACATGTATCCACTGTTTCGGGGACTGCGGATCATGACGTAATTAAGATATTAATTATGGTTTGAGACTCCTTGAAATGTGTGAAAATCACTTAGGTTCTGTTGTAAAGTAAATTAGCAAACTTTAGGAATTTACTTTGCTTAATTTGGATTTAAATTGATTGAGAGATGGTATTTTTAGTAAGTGAGGGTCACTGCTGGAAATACTTTCCTAATCAAGAACCTAGTGATTGTCATTTAATCAATTAGTGAAATTAAATTGTTTAATTTCCTGGAATAATTATGTATAAATATTTGTCAAATATTTGATGATGATTATTTCCTTAAATGACATTGCCTTAACCAATATTTGATTAGATGTGATCTAGATCACTAATTGGTTACATGATCTACATGATCTACATTCCAACAAACATGTGGCTTGAATAGGACTTGGGATTTGTTTAGCAAATCTCATTATAATGTTAATCAAAATTGTTTTGATTATTATTATATGGTATAATTTTGTTTGAAGAACCGATGATCATCTCGAGTACAAATTGATCTATTTGGCATTATCCTTTCCTGAGGTGGATATGGTGTCTAGTCAAAGAGCATTGGGGTAGCGGGTTGCAACGTATGTGGTCCGTCCCACTCTCGTCGGTACTGGCCATGACAGCGGGTAGGGACTCGATAATGCCGGAGAAATCAAGATGTATTTTTCTAATTATTAAAATTTGAGATAATATGTATTTGAGATAATACCATAATTCAAGTGACAATTAAGATTGTTTGTTGGATATTAATTAGATCATTAATTTAATATGATTAGATTAATTGGAATCCAATTAAAATTAAAATACTCTATTATGAATAGAGATGTTATTTCCCTTGGAAGAATTAATCATAATGAATATGATTCATAATGATTAATTAAAATTTGAATATGATATGGAGGATCACATAAGTGACATCCATGGTCTCTCGCCAAGGCGAAGTGTTCCGTCGTCAGGGATTATATATAGGAGACGCATGTCCGAAGTGACAGCTCCTGCATGCAAGCGCATCTGAATCGGGCCCTTTTCTTCTCAAAAGAGTAAGGTCGTATGCGTAGTGACCCCAATATCGGATCCTCGTATTATTGGGACGATATTGGATTGCGCATAGCGAGTACTATTCATGTTGACGGTTGGTTCAATTAATGACGGGTCAACATCGCCTTAGGGGTGGTGGGCTCGGGTGTTAAAGACCGAATTGGGAAATACAAGTTGGACTTGCAAGGTGGAATGTGTTCCCGCTTCTTTTTATCGGAGTTGTAGATTCTCATTATTGGGAGGTAATAAAGATAAGGAAGGAGATCCAAGATCTTGCTGAGATATAATGGTAACTATATCTCTTGCATTGAAAGTGATTAAGGGAATGAACTTTCAGTGTTGACAAGGCAAGACAACTTTGATATAAAAATTCCTAAATCAAAGTAAAATATGTATAGATATAAATATATACATTTATGCAAATTTCTTATTTCAGATAATCCTTCATTAAACCCACTCAATGTTATACTCAAAAATAACCATAAAATATCATGGATTGGACTCATGATCCAGATATTGTGCTTGTAGTTGGACACATAATGTATGTGGTTGACATTTAATCATGAGTGACATGGTTCTCTGCATCATGTAGAATGGTAGCTCCATAAGAGATGATGTATTCAAAATATTTGAATACCTACCTGAACCAATGTTTCAAGAGTCTAGATGGATGTAGACATGATGAGTGGCATCATTCTACTGTCTATACTCTAGTCATTCATGAAGCTTCATAATATTCATATTATATGAATTTAATGAAGCATATATAAATGTTGAAACACTCTTACATTGAGTTCTTTTGAATTTAACGTAAGAGATCCTTAGTCTTAAGCAATGGTTGTTTATAGATGAAGGGAGCGCAGTGGAAGCATGGGTCGGACCCGAGTAAGAAGGAAAGTCAAAGAGTTGACCTACTTTTGTGACTTTCATATGACATCCAAAGAGT
The DNA here is from genome assembly GCA_037367405.1 of Ottelia alismoides. Lineage (NCBI taxonomy): Eukaryota > Viridiplantae > Streptophyta > Magnoliopsida > Alismatales > Hydrocharitaceae > Ottelia > Ottelia alismoides. Next base: position 454,825 of record JAZKJV010010432.1, on the reverse strand, counting down.
TGGATGAATGCCAATACTGCAATAAGTTGATGTGTTGATAGTATGACTATCAAGTCTGTCTAGAATCCTTAGAGAAGGACTCGGATAGAGCATCAGAATAATCTACATAAATAATTGATATTGACTTACTTATTGAACAAGATGAAGTCTTATAATTGTATCTCAATCTTCTACAACACTTGCAATGGGTTCCATATGTTTTAGAAGACTGGAGAATTTGATCCTCAGGTTTAATAGTCATCCACATGGATATTGATGCAATTGTTTGACCAATCTCTATTGGATTGAAAGGCTTCATAATTTCAGTGGGAGAGCCCTTAGTCTTAGAGAATGTCTCTATGACCTGGATATTAGAATACATTCATTATTTATTTCTAAATGTTGGAAATAAACATGAATTCTGTAATGAATCTATCATAAAGAGTTATGATGGAGATATTTCAGATAGTAATCTAAAATCTAGTGGACTCCACTAAATTAGAAAATTAATGAATGATTCATTAACATTTCTAAATAATGAAATTAAACCTTAAGAGCAATAGGAGGATGAAGATCATTTAACAATGATCTAGCATCAAGCCTTGGACATTTTTTTATTGATTTGATCGATAGACTAGTAAGAGATGAAACTTTAGAATGTCTAAAATTTCAAAACTTACATACTTATGAATATTGTATTCAAAGTAAAATGTTAAATACACCCTTCTTTGAGAATGGTGTAAGATGTCAATGTATCCAGGATCTCATACATATTGATGTATGTGGATCATCTATATCATAGTAAACATTATGGATATGTGATATCTATTGATGATTATGTATGATATGAGATTTCTTCTCTTCACCTACAGAAACCTTTGAAATGTTCAAAGATTTCATTATTTTGGTTTACAACCAAAATTTGAAGGAAGATAAAATGAATCTGATCTAATCTAGGTAGCATGTACCTATTAGATGAATTCAAAGGATACCTTATGGAGAAAGGAATATCATTCCTATCTCACTCCTCCTGATACACCTTAACTCAATAGAGTTATAGGGAGATACAATTGGATCGTGTGTGACATGATTTGATCAATGATGAATTTTAGCATAATTATCCCTTAGTTTCCAGGTATATATGTGTAGTAGAGACTACAGTGTATAAGGTTCCATACATATAAGATGGAATCTAGCACTAGAGAGCGCTACTTCATTTAGGAAAATAAAGGATGGTATTGGATACCTACTTTATGATCTTGAGATTCTTAAAGTATCTCATCTCTGAGAATGTGATTCTTAGAGGTTGAGACTCTTGAGAATCAAGATGAAAATGAAGTGTAGGAACTCATTTAATCTTGAAAAGATAATGAGGCTCCTGAAATTGGAAACTAAAAGAACAATTAAAGATGAAACACTAAAACTTCTTCAAATGAGTTTGAGGAAGGATTTCATGTGTTAGAGAAATCTGACAATGATCGAACTTCATGTGATGAAGCTTCTGAAAATCATAGCATGGATAAATGGATGTTAGCAATAAAAGTCTAATGTAGACTTCATATACAAGTGTTGTGTATGGACCCTCGAGGATCCACCTATATGGGTAAGACTCATAAAGGTGTAAATGGATCTTAAAGAGAAAGGGAACCTTATGAGAAGGTAGAGACCTTCAAAGCATGATTCGTAGCCATGAGCTACACACCGGAAGAGAAAACATTTCTTGCAATAAGACTTGCTCTTCGGTGACCATGCTTAAAACCATCAGAATATTGCTAACCTTAGCTACACAACTTGACTATTGCATCTTCAAGATGTAAGTCAATATTGCATTCCTCTATGAATACCTCTCTGAGGATATTCACATGAAGCAGCCCCAGGGCTTCATGGTTAAGGAAAGCAAGGTTTGCAAGCTAGGGAATCCATCTATGGACTCAAATAAGCTTCTTGAAGTTGGACCTTAAGATTTGATGAAATTATAAATGTTATGATTTCAGATAGAATCTTGATGAGCCATACGAAGCTTAGTGGGAGTGCTTTTGTGTTCATCGTGCTAAATGTAGATGATATCCTAAACATTTAAAACGATATAAGGATAATAATAAGTGCTTTATTATCTGGCTGTTCCATAACTTGAGATATGATTTCAAGGATACCTCTTGGATCTTAGTTCTGAAGGTGTTCAGGAGCAAAGAGAAGAGGGCATTGGGACTGTCACATTAGTAGTACACCTTGGACATATTCCAATTTTTTTGGAAATTTCCAAGAAAGTCTTCCTTCCTTAAGATGTGGTAGTGACCTATCTAAAGGGATATCACCTCAAAGACTTGAGGAAGTGAATGCTAGAACTGCTTGCACTTGTGCATCGGTTACGAGGAGCTAAGTGTATTCTAGATGTGTACAAAAGCCATATATCTACCATGCAGTGGGAGTAGTAAAGTGTTACTAATCCTACTATGGAGATAAAACACTTGATTGCAGAAATAACATTATCTTCAAAGATGACAAGATTTTTGAGATAGTGATCTCAAAGTCTTATCTTCAAAAACTTAAGACTTTATAGATAGAGATCTAGAAGGTCTTAACTGTGAATACCTTAAGAGATAGTGATCTCAAAGATTAAGGGTGTTCTGATAAGGATATGGAAATACTGATTATGATAATTGTTGAGATGTAGTGTCAAGGACACTGTAACTAACAAGATTGAGTATTGGTTGCAAAAGATGCAACATTCACATTAGATGTGAGCATTGTTACTGGGGATATGCAAGTGTCGTAAAAGGACTTGGCGTAGTCTCGCAGGAACAGAGTGACTGATCAGCTTACCTAGCTATTTTCTAAAAAGCCTATGATTGTCACATGAGTGCAGGTTTAAATGATTAGCCCGTTAATGGCTCTTTGGGCTAGTGGGAGATTGTTGGACATGCGAGCCCACGACGAGCCATTATGAAATAAATGTTATTGCAAATATCATTTCCTGATCTGAAATGAAGAATAAATAATTTGCATAATAGGTCCCTTAGTACAATTAGGGTTATGTACCATGGCCATCTTGACGATAATACAGCTATTGATTCAACTGTTGAATCATAGAGGCTGGTGCTTGGATGAATAAATAAAGAGTTAGATTGAGGACTCATCAAACATCGTCAAATGATTGTTAAGAGATGATCTTCAGCCTGAGTAGGAGATGACAATCCTTATCTCTAAAGGCTGATATCTGACCGACCTCTTGATGCAGGTCCTCTACATAGGAATAGAGATTCGGAGGTGTCAGATTAGTTAGGTCAAAGAGTTGACTTAATGAGATCGAGATAACCAAAGTCCTATATCGTATGCTATCACGATACATGCACGCATCCTCTGACCGGAGACAGATGTGTTACTATATGTCTAAGTATGTACATTTGGCAGACCAATAGGTTGATGACCTAATAAAGGTCTATGCACCGGCGCGTTGGTGTGCATATAAGGGCATATGAGTAATACGGTCTCTCAAAGGGATCATACAGGTTCAATTATTGAACTGGAAGACATGAGCTCCCTCATGAGATATTGGGAAGAATCAAATTCCGTGCGCACGGTCGTCTCGCTTTGGAAGCTTGACTGAATTTGTAGGTTTGATATATACTTTTGGAAAGTATATGATCAATACCTAGGTATGATATATGCTTTTGGAAAGTATATGATCAATACCAACTCCTAATGATCGAATGAGAAACTTACTGATAAAACCATGAAGTAGACAGTATAAAGTTGATCCAATACTCCGGGTTTAGCCTTCCAGTATGCAGGATGTACAGGTATTAGGAATACCTGAGAGTGATGTGATCATAAACGATTGTATAACCATGACACTTCCATTCCTAGGGAGTGATGAAACGGGTCTGAATTTTAGTGACTCCTCTCAGTAGAGAAGTAATCTGATCTTGGTCCAAATGTTGGACATTGATCTGAATGTGATTCAGATGCAATGAGAAGATTAGATTTGCGGTCTTGATTTAATCAAGCATCTATGAGAGGTCTGCGATCTGGATTTGAGATATGAGCTCAATATCCAAGTCACTATACGTGGAACAATACAATCGCCATGTCCTTATCTCCAAGTATTCAAGGAGAAAGCGCATTATCCTTGAAAGGGTTCGGGATAATTTCATTGTTGATATTATGTATCCGAGCATAGAGAAAATTGATAATTAAATGTGATTTAATTATCATGATTAATATGAATTCGATTCATATTATAAAGAGAGTTATCTTAGATAATTAAATGAGATTTAATTATCAAAGATGTGAATAATGTGAATATGATTCACATTATTTGGGCACATGAGAATAGAGATCCAAGATGATTAAATATGATTTAATTATCATGGATATGAATAATATGGATAGCAATATCCATATTAGTCATATATATTATAAATGTGATTTATAATATATAAGAGAGAGCTATTTGCAATTTACATTTGTTAAATAAATGTTGATGTGAATTGGATTCACATTGGACAATTAATTGAAAATGTAGATCACATTTTATTTTGGGTTGTGAATGTGATTCACTATTTTCCAATGGCAAGATTGCAATATTGACAAAATAATTATGAATTATTTTTGTAGAATAATTTACAACAAGTGTTGTTGTAAATCTTGGAGATTTCCATAGAATAATGGAATCTCATGAGATCTCATGAGATTGCCACCAAATCCAATATTATGGAAGGAGGCAATCTTCATTCCTGAATCTCCATGCTTGATTGATTTAATTTGAGATTGATTTGTATTGATTTATCAATATAAATTTGATCTAAATTAAATTAATTGTTGTTGGTTTTTACCAACACAAATC